>CM062266.1:37987376-38044876 GCA_031216635.1 Dissostichus eleginoides | reverse complement strand
TATAAAGCGCTTTTCAAGACACACAAAAAGACGTTTTACAAAAGTCACATTTAACAAACAGTTTTCTAGATTGGGGGAGTTATGGGATGGGGGGGGGGTAAACCAGTTTAGGAGTGGTTTTGGGGGTTAATGAAGATGCTGAATCCACTTCTGACATGTTCAGGAATACAAATGGCAGTTTTAACCAGAAAGTGTCCATATCTGTACTCTCTGTGGACAACCATGAGGAGTGTTGCCACTATTTGATATAGAGAGCACAGGATGAACATGATTATCTCTACTGTGGACAATTTGTGTTCAAATAAATAAGCAATCTGTCCAAATGATCCAGAGTCACTTAAATCTGCCGAATCGACCCAAAATTCCTCAAATTCAGCCCACAGAGACTACAGATAAAGGTAAAAACTGCCATTGTTGATGCTGGAAATGTCCTAAATGGACTTAATGGAATAATGATCAACAGTAATAATACAGTTTAAAAAGTGTAACTGACCCACTGCAGATTTGATCCTCTTGTCCTTCACGGTGGCTTTGTTCCTCCCGGGTCCCATCTGACCCTGCAGCCTCTTCTTCTGCTTCGTGACGCCCGAACGCTTCGAGCTCACCAGATCCATGACGTCCACAGGGCTGGGAGTCTTCTTCTTCTTCTTCTTCTCTTTACTCACATCTGGGAACAACACAAGGCAGAGACTAAGTTCAAATTCAAATCCCTCCAACGTAAACAATACAACAACAATAAGATTAAGTTACGAGATGTGCCGAGGCCTGTACTACGAAGCCGGATTTTCGCTTAGCGAGCTAACTTCAGGGTAAACACGGCTAACCTGGTCCGGAGCAGGTTAGGTTGCAGGATAAGAGATCAACTCAGTGAAAGCACCGCCTGCTGACCAATCAGAGCTCCGTGTGCGGAGTTTAAAGCTATCAAGTCATATTACAGGAGAAAGGAAATACAGAAAAACTGCCGTTGCAGGAAAGACGGCCGGCAAAAATCACTGACTGTGTGAACGTGAACATGAATAGAATATCACCTCCCATCTTCAGAGCAATCTGACTATTATAACATTAGCGTTAAGAAAGCTTACTGAAATATCTGCCACAACACAAGTAACCGGATCAAAGTAACATTACGTACAGTCCGCGGCACTGTGAGTGCAGACGTGGATGTGTCCCATTATCATTCATATCACATCATAATGTATCAAATATGTCCTTATCTGAGTCAGCTGAGCCGTATCTGGCCGTGCAACACTCACAGGGTCACATACTGTCTGCAGAAGGATTATTTTTATCTGTGATAAAATATGGAAAAATGAACTGAAATGACCTTTAATAAATAACAATATTATTTTAGTGAAATTCATTCATGACACGTCGGTAACCAAAAGACACATTTATAATATTATTTAGTATATTTAACGTATTTTGACAAGTTAGCATATTTAGATTAACATCTGTTTAATTTTAATATATTTTTATTTTATTTTTTTAACGCCAAAGCCTTAAAGTAGAGACACTACATACTGATATACACCTGAACATCAGCAGGAGAGGACTCTTTAAAGTAGAGACACTACATACTGATATACACCTGAACATCAGCAGGAGAGGACTCTTTAAAGTAGAGACACTACATACTGATATACACCTGAACATCAGCAGGAGAGTACTCTTTAAAGTAGAGATACTACATACTGATATACACCTGAACATCAGCAGGAGAGGACTCTTTAAAGTAGAGACACTACATACTGCTGTACACCTGAACATCAGTAGGAGAGGACTCTTTAAAGTAGAGACACTACATACTGATATACACCTGAACATCAGCAGGAGAGGACTCTTTAAAGTAGAGACGCTACATACTGATATACACCTGAACATCAGCAGGAGAGGACTCTTTAAAGTAGAGACACTACATACTGATATACACCTGAACATCAGCAGGAGAGGACTCTTTAAAGTAGAGACGCTACATACTGATATACACCTGAACATCAGCAGGAGAGGACTCTTTAAAGTAGAGACACTACATACTGATATACACCTGAACATCAGCAGGAGAGGACTCTTTAATAATACGCAGATTCTGGCTATATTAAAACAATTCAACATGTCCTGTGAAAAACATTTAAAAGCCTGATTTGGAGGTGTTTTTAAAGTATTTATGAATTCCATGATGTTGACAAATACAGGAATAAATGAACATCTGTTTATATTTCATTTTAAGACAGCAGCAGAGGAGAAGAACTGTTCAAACGGATGCTAACGTTAGCTGGGATTTAGCGACGAAGCTAAGGATAAAAAGCTAAAACGGACCTTTAATGTCTTCGTTCAGCAGCTCCAGCCCTCTCCGGACCAACGACGCAGACATCCCGGTTTAAATACAACGAGTTTGTGTTTAAATGAATAAACTATAGCAGCTACATGAATAAGAAACAGCTTCTACTCTCAACAGCAACATGTGCGTTTATCAACATCCGGTGAGAAGCTCGTGTGCAACACTTAAAAGTGACCGACTGGTTTTTAGAGGCGGTTGGCGTCTAGACTTGGCATTACCGCCCACTACTGGAGAACTAATGAAACTACCCTTTTCAAAACTAACGGACAACACTAATAAACGTAAAGATCACAATAAATACACGTAAATAAAGCCGAATATTTTAACCTCTTATCTTGAAAAACTAGCCTACTGATTGAATTGCTCTAGACTGAGGAGATGACTCTCTCAGCACCATCAACAACTAGTTAAATCCTCCCAGACTTTCTTTACTGCGGTCAAGCCAGCCTCCACTTGGGAAAACGCAGTCAAGCCAGCCCGCACGCGATATTGTGGTGCGCGAATATCCTATGCATTACGGTAGAGTCCTGGAAAAACTGCCTTCAAAATAAAAGCGCTTACTCGGTCAATAACAAATACACCTAAAACACATACCAAACATATTAAATATATAATGTGATCAAACATTATTTTAAACAAACTACGTATAACTACCACATTATAAATGAGTGAATGTAAAACTTAAGGAAGACAATCTGATGCAGAGTTTCAAAATAAAATACCTTTGAAGTCTCATATATGAGCCATCATCCCTCTGTATTTAGATAAGAATAAAACAAAAATTCTCCAGTATCAAAGACTCATTTCACTCCAGGATGATAGCAGGACACCCCATCTAGCCACTCAGAGAAAATCAGGACATTCTGATGTAGAATTTCAAAATAAAAGACCTTTGAAGTCTCAGATATGAGCTATCATCCCTCTGTTTTTAGATAAGAATAAAACAAAGCTCTCCGGTATCAAAGACTTATTTCACCTCAGGGTGATAGCAGGACACCCCAACTAGTCACTCATAAAAAATCAGGACATTCTGATGTAGAGTTTCAAAATAAAAGACCTTTGAAGTCTCAGATATGAGCTATCATCCCTTTGTTTTTAGATAAGAATAAAACAAAAACTCTCAAGTTCAAATCAGGACATTTTGATGTAGAGTTTCAAAATAAAAGACCTTTGAAGTCTCAGATATGAGCTATGATCCCTCTGTTTTTAGATAAGAATAAAACAAAAACTCTCCAGTATCAAAGACTTATTTCACCTCAGGGTGATAGCAGGACACCCCAACTAGTCATTCAGAGAGGGCTACAAGGGCGTTGTCGTCCGCATACTGCAGCTCCATGATCGATATGGTGGTGGTTTGACCTCTAGCCCTGAAACGGTTGATGTTGAGGAGTTGGCCGTCAGGAATACGCAGGGCAAAACATAGGCTGGAACGACGACGAACTGAGAAACACTGGGGCAGACAGGATCACAAGACACAGCTGGGAGGGTAAGAAACACACATGGGCACCAGGTAAACGGAATCAGGTAATTAACTTGAGGGAAACACAGAAACAGGATGTAAAAACAGACAACAGGAAACTGTTTTAAAATATATACGTTTTATATACATTTTAAATACAAAAACAATAACATAACATTACTAATAGAGTGCAAAAAAGTTGAATAGATAAAAATAGAGGAATAAAATAGTTGGGATGCCCTGCTATCACCCTGGAGTGAAATAAGTCTTTGATACTGGAGACCTTTTGTTTTATTCTTATCTAAAAACAGAGGGATGATAGCTCATATCTGAGACTTCAAATGTCTTTTATTTTGAAACTCTGCATCAGATTGTCCTCCTTAAGTTTTACATTCACTCATTTATAATGTGGTAGTTATACGTAGTTTGTTTTAAATAATTATTGATCACATTATATATTTAATATGTTTGGTATGTGTTTTAGGTGTATTTGTTATTGACCGAGTAAGCGCTTTTATTTTGAAGGCAGTTTTTCCAGGACTCTACCGTAATGCATAGGATATTCGCGCACCACAATATCGCGTGCGGGCTGGCTTGACTGCGTGTTCCCAAGTGGAGGCTGGCTTGACCGCAGCGTTTCTTTCTGCCTCGTCAGCACAGTCGTGGCTTTCTTCCTCATTTTCCCATCAAGCCACTAGACGCCTTCAACAGACATTTCTAACGCGTTTTCCTTCTTTTATATTTGCTTAACTCACAGTTGATGAGTTGCTTGGCCTCCGATGGTTTGGATGATATTTTGCAATGTGTTTGCTAAAAATAAAATAACAAACTTTTCACAAAGGTGCCTTTACAATAGTCAAAACAAATCAAACAAAAGAGGCAAAACTCAAATAAAATAGCAACTTAGGTGCTCGTTCTTTCTTTCTTTCTATGTTAAGGCTTGTATAACTTTAATGGTAACTTAAACGGTATCTTAACGGTTAAAAACTGTGCCTCAACGGCGTCTTTCTGACAGGTTTTTGACCCATCTCTGTCTCTTTAGAGGAGGCGCGTGGGAATTGTAGTCCTTTATACGTTGTTGACTACAAACGTCACGATTACGTGGCCTTTTTTAAATAAAAAAGAAATGCTGGCTCTAACAATCACACACCATGGCCAGAAACGCTATGAACTTTAGGTAGCACTTTTATCTCCTCTTGCACTTTAACACAGGGGTATCTCCTCCTACACTTTAACACAGGGGTATCTCCTCCTACACTTTAACACAGGGGTATCTCCTCCTACACTTTAACACAGGGGTATCTCCTCCTACACTTTAACACAGGGGTATCTCCTCTTGCACTTTAACACAGGGGTATCTCCTCCTACACTTTAACACAGGGGTATCTCCTCTTGCACTTTAACACAGGGGTATCTCCTCTTGCACTTTAACACAGGGGTATCTCCTCTTGCACTTTAACACAGGGGTATCTCCTCCTACACTTTAACACAGGGGTATCTCCTCCTACACTTTAACACAGGGGTATCTCCTCTTGCACTTTAACACAGGGGTATCTCCTCCTACACTTTAACACAGGGGTATCTCCTCTTGCACTTTAACACAGGGGTATCTCCTCTTGCACTTTAACACAGGGGTATCTCCTCTTGCACTTTAGGTAGCACTTTTATCTCCTCTTGCACTTTATATGTCGTAGCTGCTGCATTGTACTGCCATGTGGTAAATACTTGTGTGTGCTGCTCTTGCTCTTCCTGCATATCATGTATTTATTTTTGCTATGTATATAAATGTCATGTTCTTATATGTTGCATGTGACGGGACTACGGATGGAAATGAGCTCAAAGCTAAAAATCCGGCATGTTTACGTTTTAAAGCATTATTTGTTTTAAACGTTCATCAATGTGCACTGTCCCTTTCAAATAAACGATTAATCTAATCTACTCTAACCGGATTTACACTCCCTGTTTCCTAGACTATTCCCTTTCTTTTGTTAATAACAATGAACTCAAAACAAACAATTCAATTCAAAGGCTTTATTGTCAAAGGCACATAAGCTACAGAGTAGAGATGGCAATTCATTCATTCATTCAATCCTTTATTTAACCAGGTGGTCCCATTGAGATCATCGATCTCTTTTCCAAGGGAGACCTGCCCAACATGGCAGCAAGTAAAATAGAAATAGAAATCTTAAGACATAAATCATGACAAAGACATCAAAGATAAGATGAAAATAGTGCAAGAAATCTATATAAACGTAAATAGAACATGATATACAAGAACAGAATGTAAAATGTAATTTTGTACACTAAGATGAAAATACTGTTTATTAAGGTGATAACTGTTGAGATAAATACATTGCAAGATGACAACAGATGTGTTGGGAGTTCTTAACAGAGTTCAGGTGTTTAACAGTCTTATTGCCTGTGGGATCAAACTGTCTCTGAGTCTGGTGGTTTTCGTCCTGATGCTACAGAACAGTTTGTTGCTGGGGTGAAGCACCCAGATAAAGCATCTTAATAATGGTGCACCTAAACGAGTCTTTTGTTAAAGGTCAGTGTACCTTCGTTTTCATTTTTTAACGGCGACTGTAATGTTTTTTGTTTTCAGAGACTGTCTTTCTGATACAGACACATACTGATGTATAAAAGACGTCAAAAAGTGCATTTTGCATGATAGGGGACCTTTAAAGGATCTGCTGCTAACGTCTTGGTGCCAGATAGCACTCCTTCAGAGGTCTAGTGGAGTCCATGCCTCCACGGGTCAGGGCTGTTAGGCAGCTGGTCCTAATGTTATGGCTGATCGGTGTTTATTTATGTTTCTTCTCTACATCTTCTTTGTAGGAAAAGCTTTAAGTGAAATGTATTGTTTGTTCTTTATGGAAATATACCGTCAGTTGATCCAGTTTTCACTTCCTGTTTGACACCCGAGTCTCCTGAAAGAATAATAATAATCAAACATGAACAGAGAGAAACATTAGCAGCTAAAACTATTGAAGAGAGCTGAAACAAGATGGAATAGATACATGTTTTCATTTTAAGATCAGACTTTAATGTAGAATATCCTGATGAATGGAGGGTATGGTTTCAATACTCACATCTCTTCTGTTTCTTGGCTCTGATCGTCTTGCCATTGATCCTGTAGGGACAGGAAATTGTCATGGTTTTGGAAACAACTAGTCTAGAAACAAAACACATGACAGCAGAACCAAACAGACTCACTCCTCTGTAAAATCCTGTATATCCATTAAAAAGTAGCTTACTTACTAAAATGTGGATTTGCATTTTAAAAAAATAAAGGAGAAACTGCAGTGAATGTGTAGCATGATGAGTTGTGCTAAGCTAGGCTACATCTGGAAGGAAAAACTGGAGGGACTACTCAGTGTGAAACACATCAACCCCCCAACACAAAACTGCTGAACCAGCAGAGAGTCGACCCCTTACTGACCAGAGAGTCTGCAGTCTGCAGTCTGGACTCTCCAGAAGATCTCTCAGCAGCTTCTCTCCTGAATCCTGCAGATCGTTGTGACTCAGGTCCAGATCTCTCAGATGGGAGGGGTTGGACTTCAGAGCTGAGGCCAGAGCAGCACAGCTGATCTCTGACAAAATGCAGGTCCTCAGTCTGAATAAAGAAAACATGATGTAAGTTTCAAGGTTTAATAATCTGTTCAGAGCTGAAGAAGGTTTAGATGTCAGAGTGAAGAAAGATGTAGATCCATGATAATCCAAGCTCAAACTCTGCAGCAGTTTTTCTCTGTCATCAGATCTTTAACAACTCCTTCATCTCCCTCACAGCTCATCAGGACTGACAGCATCTTCCCTGACTCATGGAGCACAGAGTGAGTCTGTGGAAGCTGAAACACCGTCCATCACACATTCACCTTCTCTTTGTTATTCTGATAAATACTCAACCATTTGGAAAAACATAATAAGATTAACAATTACAATGTCTTTGTTCTCAGGCACATTTTTAAAGACAAAAATACTATATGAACTACAGTCAGTGAACTGACCTGAGAGTCTCCAGTCTGCAGTCTGGACTCTTTAGTCCAGAACTCAGCAGCTTCACTCCTGAATCCTTCAGATCGTTGCCACTCAGGTCCAGATCTCTCAGATGGGAGGGGTTGGACTTCAGAGCTGAGGCCAGACCAGAACAGCTGATCTCAGACAAACTGCACCACCTCAGACTGAATAAAGAAAACATGATGTAAGTTTAAACTATTCAGTCAGTATCAGCATCATGGAGCTTCATAAAAATGTGGGAAAAGTCAAATACTGAATATAATCTTTATGTTTGATAGTTTTAATAGAAACATTTATTCAGTTGTCTTTTATATAATTTATTAAAAACATGATGGAGACTGTGAGATGACTTTCAGGTGTTTAAGAGGTTCAGAGTGAATTATGCAGTGAAGGATTTTTCTTGTTATATTTAAATGTAAAGATCAACATGGCTCTGCTACAGTCAGCGAACTAAACCACAGAAAAAGAAAGTAGACTTTAGCATTGAGATACTCAGTGAGGATCAGAGTAATATCAGCCTGATGTCTGCAGCTCAGAGTCAACACAACTCTCACATATTAATCTCAGCACAGAAGAAAAAGATGGAGTACTGACCTGAGAGTCTCCAGTCTGCAGTCTGGACTCTCCAGAAGATCTCTCAGCAGCTTCACTCCTGAATCCTGCAGATCGTTGTCACTCAGCTCCAGATCTCTCAGATGGGAGGGGTTGGACCTCAGAGCTGAGACCAGAGCAGCACAGCTGATCTCTGACAACCTGCAGTTACTCAGTCTGAATAAAGAAAACATGTTGTAAGTTTCAAGGTTTAATAATCTGTTCAGAGCTGAAGAAGGTTTAGATGTCAGAGTGAAGAAAGATGTAGATCCATGATAATCCAAGCTCAAACTCTGCAGCAGTTTTTCTCTTTCTTCAGATCTTTAACAACTCCTTCATCTCCCTCACAGCTCATCAGGACTGACAGCATCTTCACCGACTCATGGAGCACAGTGTGAGTGTGTGGAAGCTGAAACACTGTCCATCACACATTCACCTTCTCTTTGTTATTCTGATAAATACTCCTCCACAGGAAGAAAAACAACTTGAATGTTCTTTATTCTCAGCCAAATTCAGAAAATTATAAAACCAAAAATACCCTATGAACTACAGTCAGTGAACTGACCTGAGAGCCTCCAGTCTGCAGTTTGGACTCTTTAGTCCAGAACTCAGCAGCTCCACTCCTGAATCCTGCAGATAGTTCTCACTCAGGTCCAGATCTCTCAGATGGGAGGGGTCAGACTTCAGAGCTGAGGCCACGACTTTACAGTGAGTCTCTGAGAGTCCACAGGAAGTTAGTCTGTCAGGACAGATATTACAGAGTGAGTTATTCATAAAAAGATGTAACATCATATTTACTTCAGGCATTTGATGAAAACATTAGACACATCATGTCCAGATTAACATTCACTGTTAGTCCACTTAATATATTGTGGATTTTTTCATAATGGCTGATTTATAAAGTTAATCAGATCTGGACTTACTTGGCCTTCCTGCAGTTCCTCACAGCTGGAATCAGTCTCCGTCGTCCCTCATCTGATGTTTTGTACTTCACCAGGTCCAACTCATCCAGAACCTCCTCTGACATCTGCAGCATGTCGGCCAGAGCTGAGCAGTGGATCTCAGAGAGTTTCTTCTCTGATCTGTTCTCTGACTTCAGGAACTTTGTGATCTTCTGATGTACTGAGTGGTCCTTCATCTCTGTCAGACAGTGGAAGATGTTGATGCTCCTGTCAGGAGAGATTTCATCACTGCTCATCTCCTTCAGGTTGCTGATGGCTCTCTGGATGTCTTTGCATCCCAGTAGGCCTTTGAAGAGTCTCTGGATGATTTTTGGACGGTTGTCTGTGCGACCCAGCAGGCCTCCTAGAGTCTCTGGTTGGACTCCAGAGAGAGGCCGTGGAGAAAGCGGACAAACAGGTCCAGGTGGCCATTTTCACTTCTGAGGGATTTCTCCATGGCTCCCTTCAGTAAGACATCCAGGGATGGGAAATCCTGATCACTGGTATACCTGTTGCTATAGTCTCCCTGCAGGAAGTTCTTCAGTACCGCTGTGTCTCTGTTGGTGTAACAGTGCAACATGTAGAATGCAGCCAGAAACTCCTGAATGCTCAGATGAACAAAGCAGTAGACTGTTTTCTGGAAGATCACACTCTCTCTTTTGAAGATCTCTGTACAAACTCCTGAGTGCACCAAGGCCTCGGTGAAATCAAGACCACAGCGCTCCAGGTCTTCTTGGTAGAACATGATGTCTCCTTTCTCCAGATGTTCAAACGCCAGCCTCCCCAGCTTCAGAAGAACCTCCCTGTCAGCTTCCGTCAGCTGCTGTGGACTCGTCTCATGTCCCTCTTCATACTTCTGCTTCTTCCTCTTGGTCTGGACCAGCAGGAAGTGTGAGTACATGTCAGTGAGGGTCTTGGGCAGCTCACCTCTCTGGTCTGTAGTCAACAAGTGTTCCAGAACTGCAGCAGTGACCCAGCAAAAGACTGGGATCAGACACATGATGTGGAGGCTCCTGGAGCCCTTGATGTGAGAGATGATTCTGCTGGACAGGTCTTCATCACTCGATCTCCTCCTGAAGTACTCCTCCTTCTGGGCGTCAGTGAAGCCTCGTACTTCTGTTACCCTGTCCACACACTCAGGAGGGATCTGATTGGCCGCTGCAGGTCTGGAAGTTATCCAGACGAGAGCCGAGGGAAGCAGCTTCCCCCTGAAGAGGTTTGTCAGCAACACGTTGACTGAGGACTTCTGTGAGACATCAGACACAACCTCATTGTTTCTGAAATCCAGAGAAAGTCTGCTTTCATCCAGGCCGTCAAAGATGAACAGCACTTTACAGACAGCCAGCTGCTCTGCTGTGACCTTCTGTAAGGTTGGATGGAAAACATGGAGCAGCCTGAGAAGACTGTACTGCTCACCTTTGATCAGGTTCAGCTCCCTGAAGGAGAGCGGGACCACCAGACTGACATCTTGGTTTTCCAAACCCTCGGCCCAGTCCAGAGTGAACTTCTGCACTGAGAAGGTTTTTCCAACGCCAGCGACTCCGTTGGTCAGGACCGCTCTGATGTGTGTCTGTTGGTCAGGTAAGGCTTTAAAGATGTCCTGGCACTTGATTGGAGTTTCATGGAGGGTCTCTTTCTTGGAAGCTGTCTCCAGCTGCCTCACCTCATGTTGGGTATTAACCTCTTCACTCTGTCCTTGTGTGATGTAGAGCTCAGTGAAGATGCTGTTGAGGAGGGTTTCACTTTCATCAGTTCCTTCAGTCACACGTTCACATCTCCTCCTCAGATTGATCCTATGTTCATCTAAAACCTCCTGCAGACCACTATCTGCTGGAAGAGAACACATGCGAGATAAATGAAAGTGGTTAAAAATCACAAAACAATTAACAGGAAGAATTATTTTTCTAAAATGAAGACACCAGCCGAAATATGTTGAGACTCACTTTGTATAATGCTGCATCTTTCTCCACATTGAAGACAGCAGGAGTCTCCTGATGGAGTTGGCTGCTCCCAGTATGAGGTGATGCACTGTCTGCAGAACCAGTGTCCACAGCTGGTAGAGACTGGATCCTTCAGGACGTCCTGACACAAAGCACAGCTGGACAGATGCTCCTCCACAGGAACATGATTTTTCCTATTCTCTCTGTGGAGATGAATACATCCTTTATAGCATTTTACATTAGTGGTGGACGATTTTAACCAATGTTACAAAGATGGCGGATGGTGGCCATCTTGGATTTCCAAGATGAGCCGCCATGCAAAAGCTATAAGTGCCAATATCTCGGCTTCCAATCTTGGTGTCAAAGTATACATTTTCTAGGTCAAGCAATGCATTAAAGCTATTGGGAATATCATTAGATGATTATTTGTACCGAGATCAAATAAATATGGTAATACTGGCAATGTATTCACATCATTTTTTACTTGGTTCCTAAGCGGCTCAACTATAGGTCATATGTACATTAATATAAGTCATTTACATGTACATTGATAAATGGAAATATGCATGAATTGAATTGAACTTTATTTGCTTTTTTTTTAACATAAAGCATTTTTACATCTAGGCTACATTATTATTATTACATTATCTGTCACATTTGCAACTGCAAAGCTCTGTGCATTTCCAGTGTGCCTTCTTGCATGAGCACCTTGCACCACAGCCACTTGCACTTTTACAACCACACTTGACGAGTTCAGTGCAGGCTTTCGAAGCCATTGGTAAAGTGCTCCACACAGGAAGCCATACCAGGCTGTCTCAATCCAAAGTCCATCCATATCCTTCTGGACTGGGTGTCCGCTGCTGGGCCAGTTCAGATGTTGCCCAGATCCCAGACTGGTAGGCAACTCGCTTCAAGTGCAGCAGGGAATCTTGTGTTGGTGGAATGTGTTCCATCGTTCTGTTCTTCTGGCAGAACATCTCTCTCCGTGCTTCATTTACAGATTCCAAATCACTTGTCTTGTCATAAAGGACTACTGTGTAGCGCACTAGAAGTCGAAAGTGTTCGGCATCTATGGTCACGGGAGTGTGCGGGTTTGCTGCCATGTAGTATTCCAAGCATCCCATACTGACTTCTTCCCCTTCCCGCAGAAGGCTGAGGTTGTGTCACAGCCGGTGCAACAGTGGAAGACGGGAAGTGCTGTTGAGCTGTCTTTGCCCAAAGTATGGCAGATGGTATTGATGTGATGATAAGTGTAGTTTTTGCCGGTGCCAAAAGCGACCCAGATGTCTGCAGCTGGATACTTGGTGAGCAGGGCATGGAACTTGCCGATGAAGATAACGACAACATCCGTATCCACAGTGCGTACCCAGCAAGTAGAAGAGCCATGCTCCAGGGCATCAAGCAGATGATTCATAATCCTGGTGTCAGCCTCTTCATGGTTACATGGCAGCATGAAGTGGCTGGTGTCTGTGCCAACTACTCTGACGCCAGATGTAATGAAGACCTGGTTGCCAACCGGCCAGGCAGTGGATGCAATTTTACTTGAGAGGAAGGTGAAGAGTTCCTGCTTGTTCATGGGGTCATGCAAGAAATCTTGCCAGTTCCTTGGCAGCTTGTTCTTACCAGCAACCTTCCGCCGTATCCCTTTGCCTCGCTTCTACCTTGTTGACTCTTTTATGCTTCTGGTGATGTAAGTATCCCAGACCACATCAACTCTTTCTTATGTCTTCAAGAGCTTCATGATGTGGGGACCAAAGACACAACTGGCACATTCATCAAATGTGTAATGTTGGTAGTGGACAGGAAGTACACAACAGCTGCGCCGTCGAGTACTTTCACATCAAAAGTACCCGGAGGTTCCTGTTGTGTCTTCTGTGTCAGAATAATTAGCAGATCTGACTTCTTTCCCAGCCGTAGTTTCCCTCTCTCAGATAGAGAGGGAGGGTATGGATGGTTTACATGCTTAAAGAAGGTGCTCATATCCCCCTCTCTGTGTTGCATATAATTGGGAAAAGAGTGCCACATCATCCCTTAACATTGAGATCTGCCCTGTGCTTGGTTTGGTCCTGGCTGTTAGGCATCTAAAGCCAGGCAGTGAGTTATTTTTGTCCCTGATCACTGTCTTATGTTGCTTGTTGTACTGATCTCTGCCCACTGATTCCACAGTGCGGACTGTGTCAACAACAGACACGTCAATGATATTCTGTGTGTCCAGCATTAGAAGATCGGGGGTATCATCTTGGAACGGATTGCTCATCCCACTGATGGTGTGCACCAGAGCTAGTGCTTGCTCTTTGAACGTCTTCTGTGTAGACAGTCCTTCTTCATGGTTATGTTGTTTATTGCCTTTTTCTAAAATATACTCCTGCTCAAACTCTTTCAGGAGTCGTGCTTGTTCCCACTTTTGAAGGCTGAGGGATTCTCGGTGAGTCCCACAGCACCCCCAGAACCCTTCACCAGATCATTATTCTGCTCATGAGCCTGGTCTATCGGTATGCTTGAGAATCTGTTTGTGGTTTTGGGAACAACCCAATGACCATGTTCTTCAAATTCCTTGTGAATGGAACACACTACTCGGCTGTGTGAGTTGTGTCAGTGGCAGTGGGTAGAGAAGAAAAGGGAGTCGGAATTTAAAAAATATATTTGTTCAATCTCAGTAATTTATTCATTGAAATTGGGTCCTAATGAAGGGGTCTACAATGAGCCAAATTGAATTGATATATTGCCCGAATGGACCAAATAATTAAATATTGGCAAACAATAGTCACATCATGATATTCTCAATAGCTTTAATGCATACCCTGACCCAGAAAATGTATATTTTGACACCAAGATTGACCTTCTAACTGGCTTGGAAGCCGAGATATTGGCACTTATAGCTTTTGCATGGCGGCTCATCTTGGAAATCCAAGATGGCCGCCATTCGCCATCTTGATGAAGTGGCTCTCCCCCAAAATGTAAAGCTATGGTGATGTAGAACACATGGAAAAAATGTGGTGCTTTTATCCGGCGTGTCCCCATAATTTTGCTAAGCTGCCGCACTATTTGATATTATTAAAAGGTTTTTATCCTTTTTCCACGGCTTATCCGAAGTCAGATTCCCAAACCAGCGTGGAGTAAAATCCCTCCACCAGGTCCTGGAACTGTCCCTCGGTCTCCTGCTAGCTGAACACCTCCCTAGGGAGTCGGTCAGGTGGCTTCGGTCAGGTGGCTTCCTTACTGTTGAGGAGGTTCGGGCAGAACCTCCTCAACTGGCTCTTTTCTGCGCGAAGGATCAGCTAAGTCCCCCTCCATGATGACTTAACTTCTCACCTTATCCCTAAGGGAGATGCCAGACGCCCTCCAGAGAAAACCCATGTAAGCCACAATTGGGCTTACCAGGTTTATCAAGTACACTTAAAATACTCGAGACGATGCAGTTATGTATTTGAAGTGGACAGGGCCATATCTCAACATTGCAATTGGCCAGGAAGCTGATACTTGAACTGTGCCCTGCATATAACCCATGGAATTAGTGGGCCGATTCCCGAGATGATTGGCAAACCTTTGATTTTGTGTGCCATTTCACACCCATATCTGAATAACTCTGATTTGCATGAAAGTTGGTGTACTGAGAAAAGTGGCCTCACAGATGAGTATTTCAAAGTTACGTGCATGTATCCCTTGGCATCTTGGAAATATGACCTTGTCCACTTCAAATACATAACTGCAGGATCTCGGGTATTTGAAGTGTAACGTACACTTAAAATACCCAAGACCCTGCAGAAATGTATATGAAGTGTAAAGGCCCATATCTCAACATTGCAATGGACCAGGAAACTGATACTTGAACTGTGTCATGCCTCCGGCCCATGGATTGAGTCTGTCGAATTTGGAGATGATTGGACAACCTTAGATTTTTGGACCTTTTCAAACTCATCTATGAAGACGTTGTACATTTCAAATACGTCAAGTCATGTAGTTTGGAAGGGTATTTCACATTGCCTCAAATGGAGATCAGTGAGGTCTCTGAGGTTACGTGATATTTGATTTTGGAACAACAATTTCTTGAGAAAAATATGAAGTGGCCTTAATTGGTTGGCATCCAACAAAGGTCAAACTGTACGCCCGGCGTCCTCTAGGCTGTCCTACAGAGAGGTCACACCGTCCTGTCCTATGAAGATCTCCTGCCTCCAGCCCAGCCCCCAGAGGGGTCCCGCCGTGGCCCTTCGCCCCTGTCTCCAACCCCCTGAGCGTTCCCGCTGTTCCCGTTCTGCCTTGCCCCTGGGCCGTCCGCCCAAATAACGCATATCATTTATTTTGTTGGACAACACTTTTTTTAAATAAGTATATATCAATATTATCATTTCATCATGATTGTCATTGTGAAACCAGTTTATACACAAATATAACGATAAAACAACAGGTTCATAATACTTGAACACCATTGCAAAAAAGCCATTGACCGATCATCCTGAAGGATTTATAGTAATGTGAAAAGTAATATTTAAATACCCTTGAATAATGGTCTCTGTGTTTCTTTACTGTACTGCGTTTTAACTGTAATTTACTTTAACTCTAATCTGCTTTGCTTCTTTACTGACTTCAAATGTGTTTCTTTGCTCTAAACAACTGTGATTATTACTGGGTGCGCTCATTTAGAACAGGTTAGATTATCAGGTAACATAAACACTGAATCCTCTTCAGGTCAGATTACAGTAGAAACAGACTCTTACTCTGTGTCTGAGGGTCCAGGTTCATTACTGAAGGCTGGAGGATAGCCTTTAGACCGGTCACTCTTCAGAGACAGACAGCTGAAGACTGAAGATGTATCCTCTTCCTCATCTTTTAAATCACTCATCTTCTCCAGTCTTAGAGATACATCGGTAACACTGGAGACACACACATACAGTACACACGCATTATAATAACACACTTGTTTCAATCAAAACCGTCATAATAATAAACTTGGTTCAAATACAACAATCAGTCAGACTTCAGACAGGCCGCTACATGTTGACTGTGCTGGGCTGTCACATGTTATGTAACTCTGATGAATCAGAAACCAGTACATGGAAAACACTTTACAACATTTGCAGAAGTGTCATTGGACTCTAGGACGCTGATTTTTTATCAATAATTTATGTTTTGAAATCAGTTTAACAGAGTAAATAATGAATGTGTTAAAAAGCAGAGACTGGTGTTAACACTCACCCTGTTGTCCTCCTCTCTGTCGAAGTGTAAAATGGCGTCTGGCAGTCTGACTTCATTCTTTCACGTTAACGCCCTCACCTGTCTGCAGCTCCTCCTCTTGCTTCATAACCAGCCTCATCAGAGGAATGTGAACATACAGGGATTATATTCAGTAAGATAGAAATAGACATGCAGCAAGTAAACATCCTGCATTAAAAGCCTTACTTAAGCCCTGGGCCTATTTTTCAGGCCTCAGGACCTTTCTCAGGTACTACATTGTAAAACTCATTTTATTTAATTGAAATATCACTATAGGTATTCATTCCATTCAAATCCAACTGTTTTTTACCTTTTTGAAATATTCTCCCTGACCTATATACCACTTTTGGCCACAAAGCGTACTGCTGCGCCAGCTGGCACTCAGACCTGCATGCATTACGCTTTGTGGCCCTATCTCTGGAATCCATTGGTCGATTTGGGTGATTGACACCTCTTTGTAACCGTTAGAGCCAATAGAATCGAGGGGCAGTTCATAAATCCATGTAAACATTACCATTGGTCAGTTAGAACGACACGCTGCGTGCGCACCTCCTAAACTGGAACCTCCGGCCGGCTAACCATTATAAGCCGTTTATTGCGTTTATTATTTACAAATGTAATGATGGATTATCAGTCATCATTTCAAAGTGATACAGAGACATCGGATTTGTGTTTCGTTCAGGTAAAAATGGTTAATATCGTCTGTTAGCTGAGTTTCTTCCCGTTGTTAAATGTTAAGCCCTGAGACGCTGTTTCTTGCAAGATGTTGCATCTGGGCTAACAGGTTGGTCACCTATTATGCAAAATCCTTCTCTTTTGTACATCAACATGTGTCCCCTCTTCTTCATGTCTCTTCTACATCAACATGTGTCCCCTCTTCTTCATGTCTCTTCTACATCAACATGTGTCCCCTCTTCTTCATGTCTCTTCTACATCAACATGTGTCCCCTCTTCTTCATGTCTCTTCTACATCAACATTAGGGCTGCAACAAACGACTAATTTGATAATCGATTAATCTATCGATTAATGAAACGATTAATCGACTATTCGGACTATTATGCATTGCAAAATTTCTCAAACGCTCTTATTTAGCCATCAACTTTTAGATTTAGCTTGAGGTTGTTTTAGGCATGTGGAAATTAACAATGAAGACAATAAAGATGAATACTTGATTCAAAAATACATATATTATTAAATTAACTAAACAAATTGTGAACAAAATTAACATTGCTTTTTATTTAAATTAAAAAAATAATATTTCACATCAAAAGAAACAACAGTGTTTTAACAAATGGTATTAAATAATGTGATGACAGAACTGTAAACAGAATAGCTGAAACTTTAACAAAATAAATAACTCAGTTACCTCTAATCATTAACCCATTTGTATCATTTTGTTAACTCCGTGTGTTGATGACGTGGAGACGTTACTCGTGGATGGGGGGGCTACAGAGCTCCTAGAAAGACAGTCGAACCCGGTGCATTTCTCCGTCTGAATGCGGTGCACTTTTGCTAAATGTTTAGACAAATTGCTCGTGTTACCGCCCTTAAATGCTAAACTCTTATTGCACTATTGGCAACGAGTATTGTCCACATCGAGACGGGTAACATTTAACCACAGCTTGGAGCGCTTCTCTCCGCCATCCCCGCTGTGTGTTGCATGCATGTAGCAGCCGCGTGTGTGTAAACTGCCCCGCCCCCTCGCACACAGACGGGGGAAAGATCGAAAATACATCATAGACGCATTTTTTTTGTCTTTTTGCATATTAGAAACGAGTTGGCGACACTAAGACTGCGATATAATGTTTATCTAGCAATAATACATATGACCAATATTTTTTAAACGTCTCCACTACCGATAAAAAGACCGATAACGTGGGAGCTTAACGGCGCGTAAAACACACGTGATGACGTCACCAACGAATCGACGACTGAATTAGTTGGCAACTAATTTGGTCATCGATTTTAATCGATTAAGTCGATTAGTTGTTGCACCCTAATCAACATGTGTCCCCTCTTCTTCATGTCTCTTCTACATCACCATGTGTCCCCTCTTCTTCATGTCTCTTCTACATCAACATGTGTCCCCTCTTCTTCATGTCTCTTCTACATCAACATGTGTCCCCTCTTCTTCATGTCTCTTCTACATCAACATGTGTCCCCTCTTCTTCATGTCTCCTCTAAATCAACATGTGTCCCCTCTTCTTCATGTCTCTTCTACATCAACATGTGTCCCCTCTTCTTCATGTCTCTTCTTCATCAACATGTGTCCCCTCTTCTTCATGTCTCTTCTACATCAACATGTGTCCCCTCTTCTTCATGTCTCTTCTACATCAACATGTGTCCCCTCTTCTTCATGTCTCTTCTACATCAACATGTGTCCCCTCTTCTCCATGTCTCTTCTACATCAACATGTGTCCCCTCTTCTTCATGTCTCTTCTACATCACCATGTGTCCCCTCTTCTTCATGTCTCTTCTACATCAACATGTGTCCCCTCTTCTTCATGTCTCTTCTACATCAACCTGTGTCCCATCTTCTTCATCTCTCTTCTACATCAACATGTGTCCCCTCTTCTTCATGTCTCTTCTACATCAACATATGTCCCCTCTTCTTCATCTCTCTTCTACATCAGCATGTGTCCCCTCTTCTTCATGTCTCTTCTACATCAACATGTGTCCCTTCTTCTTCATGTCTCTTCTACATCAACATGTGTCCCCTCTTCTTCATGTCTCTTCTACATCAACATGTGTCCCCTCTTCTTCATGTCTCTTCTACATCAACATGTGTCCCCTCTTCTTCATGTCTCTTCTACATCAACATGTGTCCCCTCTTCTTCATGTCTCTTCTACATCAACATGTGTCCCCTCTTCTTCATGTCTTCTACATCAACATGTGTCCCCTCTGTGTAAAGAGACTCTGAAAGTTTCAGGAACAAAGATTCTCTCTCTTTTTCTCCTGATCCATTTCTATAAAAACCTGTCTGAAAATGAGCTGATCAGATTTTGGACACTTGATGATGTCATAACGATGTGTTGTCTTGTGTAACCATTAGCCAATCAGCAACCAAGGTAACCTCCCCCCCCCCCCTATCACCTGAATCTTCTCCTAGAGCACCATTGAGTTCTTTGTAACCAAATCTCTCTCAGAGGGGCGTGGGGAGGGGCTCCTTATTTTCATCTAAAGTAACAGACAGAGAATCAGCACTTTGGAAACAGGGCTGAAACAGAGGGGATTATGGGATGCTGCAATGATCTGTTTGGTGTTTCAGCCAATCAGAGACAGGCTCTGTATATATCTGAGACCTGTGATATATTGATGAAACACAGTATAATAGGGGACCTTTAAGTTAAAGTGTGTAGGTATTTAAGAGCTCTACTGTTAACTGTGCATTACATCTTTCCCTATTATGTATAATTAAAAACAATTAAATTATTTGAATAAAAATGAAAACGTTGAGTTTTTTGGTCAATTTAAATGTCTTTATATATATTTTTTCAAGTTTGTTTTTATTATTCATATATTTTTAATGTTTTTTTAATATTATTATTTTAATATATTCTGTAGTACCTTCGTTTCAATCGTCTTTCTTTCTTATACCAGTAATCGGAAAAGCAACTGCAACATTTCTTTAGTTTTAGTTTTTTACCTTTAAAGCTTAATGGCCAGGAAATAATTTCAAAATAAAAGCCCTCGTCTGTTAAAAGCATGGATGCGTTTAGAGAACAAACAACACTTGATGATAGCTATATTTTAAGATGTCGTGTGAATTACAAGAGAGAGGCCGTAGAGACAGGCTGTAATTCCCTCTCAGAGACTTTACTGATAAGACTAGCTTTCCATAGTGAGGTTTATTTTGAAAGATATGGACGGATCAATAACCTAAACACAAACGTCTTAACAACCAGAGTGAGGTAAACAAGGAGGTTCAACCTAATTTCTATCAAAGCAAAGCCCAAAATATAAAAAAATGAAATACGTTTAATTTTTAATAATCTTTTATGATTTAAGATATGCTTTTGACAAGAGATATCAGGTTGTGAAAACATTCCACCAGCTGCCACTGAATTACTGTACGAACGAATGACAATTGAAACGAAGGTAACACAGAATATATTACAATAATAATATTAAACAAATATTTAAAAAAATTACAATAAAAAACATGAAAAATAATAAATTTAAAAAATAAAAACAAACTTGAAAAACGATATATAATGAAACGTAAATTGAGAAAAAAAAAAAAAATGTACATTTCTATTCAAATAATTACAAAAAATTGCATTATATATTAGGGCTGTCAGTCGATTAAAATAGTTAATTGCGATTAATCGCAAATTAATCGCAAATTAATCGCCACTAATTATTTTAAAGCACATTTAAAAGCGATTTTTGGTCGAGCCAAAGTGCTGTACATGTAATAAAAACACATTACTAAACACATCCCTGTGACATCAGGACAGCAGAAACTCTGCATATCTTCCGTTGAAAACTGAAAACGCATCTATCTTGACTGTACCTTAGCAATTAAGTTATTGCAACAACAAAAATAAGCACTTATTAAGTTAATTCAGGCCCTCTAACTAATTCACCAGCACTTACTATGGTATGATCTCGCTTGAAGTGAATATATCTGCACTTTCCTTCTTGTTCGGAGTTTGATTCTTTATGGTTTTTGCACTTATTGTTAGTCGCTTTGCATAAAAGCATCAGCTAAATTATATGTAATGTAATGGATGCTAAATTGCATATGTTGGGGATATTGTTTAAAAACGACTTGGTCAATTTGGGCACTCTTTCAGTGGTTTTTGGGGGTTATTGAGGATGCTGGTCCATTACTGACATTTTTATGATAGAAAAAGACAGTTTAAACCAGAGTGGCCATATTTGTAATCTCTGTGGGCTGGTTTTGATGAATGTGTGTAAGTCGCTTTGATAACAGCATCTAACAAGTAACATGTAATGTCATATAATGCAATGTATTGCATTCATGTGTTTTATTATTGTTATTTATAACAATCCCATTGGTGGCGGTATTGTCAAATAAATCCAGCGTGGCAACAACACGGAAGTGATGGCTGTTTGTTTCTTTGAACCTTTTTTTAAATGTACTCAGTTGGTGTTATCATGTAACCTTTTAAAAATATCAAATGTAGAGAAAACACACGGAAATAAAAAACATAAAATACCAAGTTTGAAGAAATTACACAGATGCTGCGTTAAAGGGCTGTCGGAAATGAGGGAAAACATGATTATTGTTTAGTAATCTTGTATACAACGATACACAAACGAGATAAACACAACGCAAAATAAATGTAGAAGTCCTTGCCAACACCTGAACTAAATATAAATAACAAATCGAATCAAATTATATGTTTTGCACTTAAAAGTAAGAAGTTAGGTTATTTCTGCATCAAAGCATGGAAGTTCGGACTTTCAAATGAGTCCGTGAACGCAACGAGTTCAACATGGCGGCCCAGCGGAGGAATTTGATGCAAAGCGTGAGAAAAACCTCCTTTTAAACCTTCTTTATTACATAAATATTGATGTTTAAATACCCATAAAGAGTGTTTAAGTCTCCCTTATCTCCCCATGTGGTCGGCTGGGTTTGTCTTCTTCTGTTTGTCGGTGTTTAAGCATGCTAAGACAGCTAGTTTAGATGAGTTTTCTTGTGGTTTGCTAACAGTTAGCTAGCTTTGCTAACTTTAATGGGATTTATTAGTGTATAAAACCCAGGAAAAGTCGACTTATTTAACTAGAAATAGGATGAATAAACTGAATATGTTACGGGGTTTAACTGTCCACATCTCGGTGTATGTTTTATTCATTTCTGAGAATGCTACTCGGTTTACCTGTTAGGCTTTTTCCTCCTAAACTCTGCACTTTGTGATTGTGTTCCTTATTGACACTTCCTCTATCAGTCTGAGGTCTGTGGTTCTAACTACTCAATGAAGAGACAATGTCAACGATATTAGGTGAAATATCCTTTAAATAAACCGTAGTGATTCTTTATAGTCCCATAAACAATCACAAAGTGCAAAGATTATGAGGAAAACACTAAAATACTAAACAAGTTAAGAGATTGTGAGTCTCAGATAGGTGTAACACATTTACCGAGCGATGAACAGTAGTAGGAGGTTTGTCTATTTCCTGTGTAATGGCTCTTTTTCTAAGGATTATGATTGCATTTTCAAATATTTTCTCATATTAGAGTACATGGAGGACTATAATGGATCACTGCAGTTCATAACGAGGTTTTAATGAAAGGATATTTCACTTAATATCTTTGTCTGTCCATTGAGTCATTAGAAGCAGAGACCTGACTCTGAGAGAGAAAGTATCAGAGTTAGAAGTACTCAGATCTTGTACTTAAGTAAAAGTAGAAGTACTCAGATCTTGTACTTGAGTAAAAGTAGAAGTACTCAGATCTTGTACTTGAGTAAAAGTAGAAGTATTCAGATCTTGTACTTGAGTAAAAGTAGAAGTACTCAGATCTTGTACTTGAGTAAAAGTAGATGTACCAGAGTGTAGGAATACTCTGTTACAGTAAAAGTCCTGCATCAAAATGTTCCTCAAGTAAAAGTAGAAAAGTATCATCAAAATATAGTTAAAGTAGCGACAGTAAAAGTAGACATTGTGCAGATTTTACACCTCTGTCAATAAGGAACACAAACAATCACAAAGTGCAAAAGGGTTATTTTACTTAAGTACAAGTAGAAATACTACAGTGTAAATGTCCTGCATTACAGAACCAAAGTATTAGGTTGTTTGAATAATCACCAAAATGTCTCACTTGGTAAAGTTAGGGTTTTATTTAGGTAGCTTAACCTACAATAATGAATCATAATTGAAATCTGCAAAACCAGGAGAAGTCGGCTAAACTTACTAGTAATAGGATGAACAAACTGAATATGTTACGGGAGTTGACTGTTCATCGCTCGGAATATGTTTTACTCATTTCTGAGACTCAGAATCTGTTGACCTTTTTTAATATTTATATTATATATCTTCCCCTCTCAGCATCAGAGCTGGACAGACGACCTGCCGCTGTGTGAGATGTGCGGCATCGGGACAGCAACAAACTGTGTGTACGGCTCGGACGGGAAAGGAAGTCAGATCCATCCCAACGAGGACGGACACCTGCGCTTCAGGTGAGACGCTCTGAGACACGAAGCTCTGAGACGCTCTGAGACTCAAAGCTCTGAGACACAAAGCTCTGAGACACAAAGTTGTGAGACACTCTGAGACACAAAGCTCTGAGACACAAAGCTCTGAGACACTCTGAGACACAAAGCTCTGAGACACAAAGCTCTGAGACTCAAAGCTCTGAGACACAAAGCTCTGAGACACTCTGAGACTCAAAGCTCTGAGACACAAAGTTCTGAGACACAAAGCTCTGAGACACTCTGAGACACAAAGCTCTGAGACACAAAGATCTGAGACTCAAAGCTCTGAGACACAAAGCTCTGAGACACAAAGTTCTGAGACACAAAGCTCTGAGACACTCTGAGACACAAAGCTCTGAGACACTCTGAGACACAAAGCTCTGAGACTCAAAGCTCTGAGACTCAAAGCTCTGAGACTCAAAGCTCTGAGACTCAAAACTCTGAGACTCAAAACTCTGAGACTCAAAACTCTGAGACTCAAAGCTCTGAGACTCAAAACTCTGAGACTCAAAGCTCTGAGACTCAAAGCTCTGAGACACAGAGCTCTGAGACACAGAGCTCTGAGACTCAAAGCTCGGAGACTCAAAGCTCTGAGACTCAAAGCTCTGAGACACGAAGCTCAAAGCTCTGAGACACAGAGCTATGAGACACAAAGCTCTGAGACACAAAGCTCTGAGACACTCTGAGACTCAAAGCTCTGAGACTCAAAGCTCTGAGACACAACAGAGAAAAGCTTCATCTACCCACCAGCGACAGGCAGTTACACACTTTTAGTGACCTCAATATCCATTTCTGACAGATGATAAGATGCTTGTTGTTGAGAGAAAAGGATTGTCTAAAGGCAAGGCAATTTATATAGCACTTTTCAACACAAGGCAATTCAAAGTGCTATTTAAACAGGAAAGACATTAAGATCATAAAACACATTAGAAACATTAAAAAGCAAAGATAATAAAACATGAATAAAAGTTACAGTGCAGTGTGAGATGTGAATAGTTCAATTAAAAGCAGCGTCTTCAGTCTGGATTTAAAGGTAGTCAGAGTTGCAGCAGACCTGCAGGATTCTGGTAGTTTGTTCCAGATATTTGGAAATATCCCAAACCAGATTCTCACATTCCTCTACCCCTAGTCTTCCCGTGAAATTATAGTTCTTTTGACACTTTTCTAACGATTGAAAAATAAAATAATTCTTGTTTATTCCAACAGGTGATGCAAACGTTTTCCTACTTAAACTGGTACTTTAAATACTAAAAAGACAAATAAGGAACCAAGCTGTAGTGTCACACGCTGCCAACAAATCAAGGTCTAATGACCGTATGCAGTATGCTTCAATCAACAACGCCACTAAGCTGGACTAACACACTCCAACTAAATAAATAATACACATAATCTAGGGAAAGGCTCCTACAACACTCATCAAACTGAATGACGTCATGCGCCATCTTATCAGTTCACAAGGACAAACAGCACAATGCAAAATCAGAGACAAAATACTACATATATGAAATGTTGAAGTTGCTGAGATCACGTGCGTATTCAGGGTAGTCGCTGTGCTCACAACAGAAACATGTAATTTTTCCGGCGTTGTGTCTGCCTTTTTCGTATAGCACTTTCCATACATCACATGCAGCTCAAAGTGGGGGGTTGCTGATAAAAAGCTAATCCAAAAAGATGTGTCTTTAGCCGGTGTTTCAAAATGTCCACCGGTTGGTCGCATGCTTACGATGAGGCACTACGTTTTTTATAGAAGGACGACACGGACACAACATATTAAGGACATTAAAGCAGGGTCTGCATGCACAGAAACACTCCTCCTGTCGGTCATAAGGGATGATGAGAGGCATTTTCAGAAACAGAATGCCTTTATTTGTCCAGCAACGGGACATTTACCTTATTAATACAACAGCAGAGAAAGTGAGAAGAATAGACTTACATATTCAAAAAGATCTAAGTATGCACATGTTACTAATACTAAGACACACAATGGGTAAAACAAACAAATGGCAGATAGGTACAGCAGGGTAAAAAACGTGAATTGCTGGAGGGTATATTGCACAACGTTTGGTATTGTTATTGCACATCAGGGGTGTTACAGTCAATAAGACATGAGTCTAGTTTTTCAGGACATGTGTGATGACTGACATGCTGGGTCATGCTGCTGGAAAAAAACCGTGCAGTGAAGTTTAAAGGGTCTGCACTTCAACATTGAAAGGAACTTAAATATAAGATATACAAATTGTGGAGTTAAATAATACATGTTTACTGTGTTATATTAAGTTGTTTAGTCAAAACAAATCACACAACAATTAAAATACTTTTCAATTGAAGGATGTTTTGTATTTTTACCTTCCCTTAACTTTCCTGCGGTTGTTTAAGCTGCATGTTTCTCTCCTCCACCAATCAGAGGCGAGGACGGCTGCTTCCTGTACGGAGTTTTTAACGGTTACGACGGCAGCCGAGTGGCCAGCTTCGCCTCTCAGTGTCTGACTGCTGAGCTGCTGCTGGGTCAGCTCAACTCCTCGCACTCAGACAGCGACGTGAGACGGATCCTCACTCAGGTGCGTTCCTTTACCTCATCTCACCTGGTTCAACCTGGACCCTTTGTTCAAATGTTGTTATGTCATAGTGACCAACAGTTCATGTACGTCCACTAAAAGTTATATAAAGGGAGGATATCAAAGAGAATGCACACCTGCCTGTACATCATAATACAGCTACAGTACTTAGAGTATTGTGTTTCTCAGAATAAGATATTTGAACGTCATGCTTTCATTGTGACAGGCCTTCGACGTGGTGGAGAAAAGTTACTTTGAGACGATAGACGACGCTCTGGCCGAGAAAGCTAACCTGTCCAACTACCTGCTGCCACACAACGAGGTACACACACACACACACACACACACACACACACACACACACACAGACACACACAGACAGACACACACACACACACACACACACAGACAGACAGACAGACAGACAGACAGACAGACAGACAGACAGACAGACAGACAGACAGACAGACAGACAGACAGACAGACAGACAGACAGACAGACAGACAGACAGACAGACAGACAGACAGACAGACAGACACACACAGAGAAGACAGACAGACAGACAGACAGACACACACACACACACAGAGAAGACAGACAGACAGACAGACAGACACACACACACACACACACACACAGAGAAGACAGACAGACAGACAGACAGACACAGACAGACAGACAGACAGACAGACAGACAGACAGACAGACAGACAGACAGAGAGAGAGACAGACAGACAGACAGACAGACAGACAGACAGACAGCATATTGACGGACTTGGCTGAGAATTGGGAAGTGGGTTTCTGTGTTTGTTCCATAGAAACTGCAGATTTGGACTTTGCAGTGAGCTAATGCTCGGCCATTGATATGTTATAATGGGGCACCTCAGCCTGTTTTCATTAGATAAGCTGCTCTTTTCTTTATTCCTGCCATCTCTTCTCCTCACTTAACCCCTCCTTTCTCTACCTCACACTGTAGAGAGGTGCATGAATGAGTCCTAAACACATTACGGTTCGCTAGGCATGTTTTTTTTTGCGTTCTGGTTGCGTCACATCATCGTCCCCTCTTTATCCCCTAAAGTCTGGCTGACAATTGTTCTTCTCCTCCCTTTGCCTACTTTTTCCCTACCTATTATCCTCCCTCCTCCTCCTCCTCCTCTTCTTCCTCAGAACTTGTCGTTCCACCAGCTCTCCTCTCAGGGTCAGAAGGTTCAGGAGCGTCTCAAGGAGTTGGAGCTGGAGGTTTCAGGAGGAGCAACAGCCGTGGTGGCTCTGATCCTCAACGACAAGCTGTACATCGCCAGTGTTGGTACGGACACACACACACACACACACACACACACACCACACACACACACACACACACACACACTCCCCTGGTCTCCACGCTGTGTGCGTCACTCTTTAGTGTCCCCTGGTCTCCAGCTGTGTGCGTCACTCTTTAGTGTCCCCTGGTCTCGTTGTGTTTTGAGCTTCTTGCATGTTTTGTATTTGCACTGAGAGATTATTATTGAATACTTCTACAATCTTATTAGTTTATTCTTCATATTTCTAGTGCTGGAAAATATGTATATGGCTTCCTAAGGATTTCTACATGTTCCACTTTTCTCCAGTAGATGTCAGGCTAACACAGGTTTAGGACTTGCTTTAAAGGGGACCTATCATGCAAAATGCACTTTTTGATGTCTTTTATACATAAATATGTGTCCCCGGTGCGTCGGGGAACTCAGGCAGCGTCAGAAAATAAAACCCTCTCTCTTTTCCTCCGTACCCAAATCTTTTAAAAACGGGTGTACAACGAGCGGATACAGATTTGCTGCCGATCTGACGTCAAATAGGCGGCGGACCCACAGAAAGTTGCTATCAGAAACAATGCCTGACGTGTTTTGGACGTAATCTCGTCTTTGTTTACATTAGCAAGCCTCGCTAACACTCAGAGCTAACCTGTACTGGAGAGCACATGTGTTTAAAAAGCAGGAAATATAAAAAGGAACTCACCTCGTGATAAACCCGCAAGAGAAAAAGCATTTGAGCTCCATACTGTTTCAGAAATAATCCTTGATGAGGTTTAGAACAGGATGGCGTTTTATCACAGCAGAATTTAACTTTATCTCCGGTAGAATTCTGATCAGGCATTAGCTCCGCCTCCTCTTTTTTTTTTTTCTAAGCTAAGGACCCAAAATCTGCGTTTCTCTAACAGGGCTGGAATAGAGGGGTTTGAGCAGAATGAGGCATGGCTACAACGGGGGGTCTGTTTGGTATGTTAAGCAAACAACTTCACAGACATGTTCTGTACAGGTATGGCCCTACAATATATGTTTCCAAAATAGCATGATAGGTCCACTTTAAGTATCACAATCACAGTTTCCTTTTAGACTTGGATGGCATTAGGGCAGGGAATTCAGTTTGTGTGTGATAGATTATTACATTTATATATTTGTAAAAGTCACATCAACTGTTTGCTATAATGTAAACACACAAAGGCTCTTTTTTTTTATATCTCATTCAATAATTATTATTTTTTTAAGGTTTTATTTTTCAAAAACTGGTTAATTTCATGTATAAATTGTACACAAAATGACCTGTTAAACTGGTATTTAGTAATACCTTCAAGAGATACATCTTCATTATTATCTATAGTGACATCCAAGAGTTGGTTTGTAACATTACAGCGATATCAAACTACTTTTGTTGAGAAGAAACTTAAAAATAAACTGGTATTTAGTGGGATTTCTTTAACCAATAACACCGTAATGTTGAGCACGACTTCTCTTGTGTAGGACAACTGTCCATCAGAAGCGATATCTAACTTCCTCTGTAGAAATAACCTTTTTAAAAATCCATTGTAAGCAGTTGTGAATTGATTTATAATCTCAGAAGATAAGAGTCTACATTCGTACATTAATTGATTTTTCCCTCTTTCCCTACTTATGCTTCCTCACATTTCTCCTCCGAGACGACGCTCGTTTCTATTTTTAGTAAAAACTGAGACGGAGAGCTGTGTTTGGGAATATTTCAGTTCATTTCTCATCCTTGTGCATCAAACTTAAAGAGGACCTATTATGCTATATTTGAAAAATATATTGTAGGGCCATACCTATACAAAACATGTCTGTGAAGAGACGATAGGTTGGGACGTGTCACGTGTGCCGGAGACGATAGGTTGGGACGTGTCACGTGTGCCGGAGACGATAGGTTGGGACGTGTCACGTGTGCCGGAGACGATAGGTTGGGACGTGTGCCGGAGACGATAGGTTGGGACGCGTCACGTGTGCCGGAGACGATAGGTTGGGACGCGTCACGTGTGCCGGAGACGATAGGTTGGGACGCGTCACGTGTGCCGGAGACGATAGGTTGGGACGCGTCACGTGTGCCGGAGACGATAGGTTGGGACGCGTCACGTGTGCCGGAGACGATAGGTTGGGACGCGTCACGTGTGCCGGAGACGATAGGTTGGGACGCGTCACGTTGCCGAGACGATAGGTTGGGACGCGTCACGTGTGCCTGAGACGATAGGTTGGGACGCGTCACGTGTGCCGGAGACGATAGGTTGGGACGCGTCACGTGGTCCGGAGACGATAGGTTGGGACGCGTCACGTGTGCCGGAGACGATAGGTTGGGACGCGTCACGTGTGCCGGAGACGATAGGTTGGGACGCGTCACGTGTGCCGGAGACGATAGGTTGGGACGCGTCACGTGTGCCTGAGACGATAGGTTGGGACGCGTCACGTGTGCCGGAGACGATAGGTTGGGACGCGTCACGTGGTCCGGAGACGATAGGTTGGGACGCGTCACGTGTGCCGGAGACGATAGGTTGGGACTTGTCACGTGTGCCAGAGACGATAGGTTGGGACGTGTCACGTGTGCCGGAGACGATAGGTTGGGACTTGTCACGTGTGCCAGAGACGATAGGTTGGGACGTGTCACGTGTGCCGGTGACGATAGGTTGGGATTTGTCACGTGTGCCTGAGACGATAGGTTTGGACGTGTCACGTGTGCCGGAGACGATAGGTTGGGACGTGTCACGTGTGCCGGAGACGATAGGTTGGGACTTGTCACGTGTGGCGGAGACGATAGGTTGGAACGTGTCACGTGTGCCGGAGACGATAGGTTGGGACGTGTCACGTGTGCCGGAGACGATAGGTTGGAACGTGTCACGTGTGCCGGAGACGATAGGTTGGGACGTGTCACGTGTGCCCGAGACGATAGGTTGGGACGTGTCACGTGTGCCGGGACGATAGGTTGGGACGTGTCACGTGTGCCGGAGACGATAGGTTAGGACATGTCACGTGTGCCAGAGACGATAGGTTGGGACGTGTCACATGTGCCAGAGACGATAAATTGGGACGTGTCACGTGTGCCAGAGAAGATAGGTTGGGACGTGTCACGTGTGCCGGATGTCGCCAGTGACGTAATGGGAGCCACAATTCTGGATCTGCTTGTTAGCACCCCCCCTTTCTTTTCTTTTTCTTTTTTTTGAGATGTAGGTACGGAGGAAAAGAGAGAAGGTTTTGTTTTCTGACACTTTGTGAGTTCCCTGACACACCGGGGACACATATTTATGTATAAAAGACATCAAAAAGTGCATTTTGCATGATAGGTCCCCTTTAAGTCATACAGTTATGGCATTTATTCTCGAAAGCTATGTTATGCTCTGTAAACTGAAAACTGAAACCTTGGCTCAAACTAGTAAATATGAAGATGGATTATCAGGAATCATTTCAAAGTGACACAGACACATTGGATTAACTATTGGATTAACCTTCAGCAGCGTTTTTATCGTTTTGATGCCATTGAACGCAACTTTTGATCAGAACAACAGCTAAGGTAAGAAGCTTCCTCCGTGAAGCTACGTGTTGGGATGTCTGTTTCGCTTCCCCTGTCGCGAGTTCGGATCGCTCAGTGATGATACTAATATTTCCCCGCCCGCAGCGTCATGGGGCTTAACAGGTTTTGATGTGTCACACAGAGGAACGCACATTATAATAATACAAATCAATACAAGGAAGACACCACAAGTAGCAGTATTATAAAAAATAAGTGGAACATGTAGATAGATAGATAGCGGACAGATAACAGCATTAAAAGTGTATATATACACTGAGTTTTATTTTACAGATGTACAGTATGTTACAATATTAAATAGTGCCAATAAGAAGCAGCAGACAGTAATAATAATCGTAATGAAGAACATCTGTGATGTCATTCAAGGTTACATGGGGTGAGTCACACACACACACACCACACACACACACACACACACACCACACACACCACACACACACACACACACACACACACACTGAGGAGCCACTGTTATTCCACAAAAGTATTTATTTTCAGGAACCTTCCAAGTGAAATTCCCCGATGTGAGCGGCTGCACATGTGGGATTTGATATTACTACTAACTCTACTATATATAACTAATAATAATGAAGTGTACAGATCTTATTTCAAGCCTGCACTAACTCAGAGTAACTCGGGTTATTGTTATTCCTTAAATATTATGTTTTATATGTTTTTGCTAACATGCTAAATGCTGCAGCATGCAAAGGAAAAGAGCCCCTCACCCTCTCTCAATTTATTTTGTCCACGAGGACTGTGTGTGTGTGTGTGTGTGGTGTGTGTGTGTGTGGGTGTGTGTGGTGTGGGTGGGTGGGTGGTGTCTGAGGTTTAGATGTGAGAGTGAACGCTCTCTGAAAACTCTTCGAGCTGCATGTTGATGACAAACTCTTCTGACAGTTAAGGTCGTATAACACATACTGGGAGTGTGTGTGTGTGGGGGAGGGGTAGATAGACAAAGGTATATGGACATACAACAGGCATAGATAGCGAGCATTTACATGTATGTTGCATGGGCACTTTTGCACATATGAACATGACGATTATTGCATTATCTAAGAATCAGAATACGTTTATTCGTCCCACATAAGAGGAGATGTGCATTACAGCAAGAAAAGAGCCAACGACAGCTTAACCTAAGAGAGTTTACACACTCTGTCGTCTGCAGATTGAGCAACACACGGCTATTTAAAGATCCTAAAATGTGTGTAAAGTTGAGGTTTGCATCATCAGACGTCTGCTCGGTGGCCCCAGCGTTTGTAATATTAAAGTGAAATGACTTTTTAATGGCAACGATTAGCATATTTACAGAAAAATCATAATTATTTTTGATCATTTTTGATGTGGAACATTTTTTAGCCTCTTAAATCTGATTTTAAATCTTTGTATATCAATCTAAAGTGTAAATCTTTCGTTTGTACTGATGAGTAAAGAATTTGAAGACATGACTATTTATATGAAGACGTTCCTCCCTGCTGTGTAAATGCTGACTCGCCTCAAATACCTCGCCTCCTGAAACACCATGAACTCCTTTATAAAGATATATGTATCTGCTCCATAGCTTCTCTTGGTCTTAAAATCACACTGTACATATCACATTTATATATTCAGTTTAATATTCCATCCCTCACATACTTATGTATATATAATAACTTGCTTTATATTTTGTTTTTGTTATTGGTAATTTGTAAATTCAACATGTACATTTTCTACTTTTTTGTTTATTTCTAGTCTTTTTAATTTGTAATGTAGAATGCCATGTCTTTGATGCTGCAACACAAACAATTGGGATCAATAAAGTACTTCTTACTTTATATTAAAGGTCCCCTATTATACTGTTTTCATCAATATATCACAGGTCTCAGATATATCCAGAGCCTGTCTCTGATTGGCTGAAACACCAAACAGATCATTGCAGCATCCCATAATCCCCTCTGTTTCAGCCCTGTTTCCAAAGTGCTGATTCTCTGTCTGTTACTTTAGATGAAAATAAGGAGCCCCTCCCCACGCCCCTCTGAGAGAGATTTGGTTACAAAGAACTCAATGGTGCTCTAGGAGGAGATTCAGGTGATAAGGGGGGGGGCGGGGGTTACCTTGGTTGCTGATTGGCTAATGGTTACACAAGACAAAACATCGTTATGACATCATAAAGTGGCCAAAATCTGATCAGCTCATTTTCAGACAGGTTTTTATAGAAATGGATCAGGAGAAAAAGAGAGAGAATCTTTGTTCCTGAAACTTTCAGAGTCTCTTTACACAGAGGGGACACATGTTGATGTAGAAGAGACATGAAGAAGAGGGGACACATGTTGATGTAGAAGAGACATGAAGAAGAGGGGACACATGTTGATGTAGAAGAGACATGAAGAAGAGGGGACACATGTTGATGTAGAAGAGACATGAAGAAGAGGGGACACATGTTGATGTAGAAGAGACATGAAGAAGAGGGGACACATGTTGATGTAGAAGAGACATGAAGAAGAGGGGACACATGTTGATGTAGAAGAGACATGAAGAAGAGGGGACACATGTTGATGTAGAAGAGACATGAAGAAGAGGGGACACATGTTGATGTAGAAGAGACATGAAGAAGAGGGGACACATGTTGATGTAGAAGAGACATGAAGAAGGGGACACATGTTGATGTAGAAGAGACATGAAGAAGAGGGGACACATGTTGATGTAGAAGAGACATGAAGAAGAGGGGACACATGTTGATGTAGAAGAGACATGAAGAAGAGGGGACACATGTTGATGTAGAAGAGACATGAAGAAGAGGGGACACATGTTGATGTAGAAGAGACATGAAGAAGAGGGGACACATGTTGATGTAGAAGAGACATGAAGAAGAGGGGACACATGTTGATGTAGAAGAGACATGAAGAAGAGGGGACACATGTTGATGTAGAAGAGACATGAAGAAGAGGGGACACATGTTGATGTAGAAGAGACATGAAGAAGAGGGGACACATGTTGATGTAGAGAGACATGAAGAAGAGGGGACACATGTTGATGTAGAAGAGACATGAAGAAGAGGGGACACATGTTGATGTAGAAGAGACATGAAGAAGGGGACACATGTTGATGTAGAAGAGACATGAAGAAGAGGGGACACATGTTGATGTAGAAGAGACATGAAGAAGAGGGGACACATGTTGATGTAGAAGAGACATGAAGAAGAGGGGACACATGTTGATGTAGAAGAGACATGAAGAAGAGGGGACACATGTTGATGTAGAAGAGACATGAAGAAGAGGGGACACATGTTGATGTAGAAGAGACATGAAAAAGAGGGGACACATGTTGATGTAGAAGAGACATGTGTCCCCTCTATGTAAAGAGAGAGTCTCTTTGCACAGAGGGGACACGTGTTGATGGAGAAGAGGGGACACATGTTGATGTAGAAGAGACATGAAGAAGTGGATTTTGCATAATAGGTGACCTTTAAAAGTCCTCCTCCCTCTGGTGTTTTGTGTCTTCAGGAACCAACCGGGCTCTTCTGTGTAAGTCGAGCAGCGACGGGCAGAACCAGGTTCTTCAGATCGGACGCCCGCACAACACGGAGAACGAGGAGGAGCTGCAGAGACTCGCTGCTCTGGGTGAGACCTCAGGAGCTACAGATCATATCGAGGGTTAATCGGTGACGTTATATAACACCATTTAATGTAGCTTCAGCCTCGATGCTGCACACACGTCTGATCTTAATGTAGCTTCAGCCTCAATGCTGCACACACGTCTGATCTTAATGTAGCTTCAGCCTCGATGCTGCACACACGTCTGATCTTAATGTAGCTTCAGCCTCGATGCTGCACACACGTCTGATCTTAATGTAGCTTCAGCCTCGATGCTGCACACACGTCTGATCTTAATGTAGCTTCAGCCTCGATGCTGCACACACATCTGATCTTAATGTAGCTTCAGCCTCGATGCTGCACACACGTCTGATCTAAATGTAGCTTCAGCCTCGATGCTGCACACACGTCTGATCTTAATGTAGCTTCAGCCTCGATGCTGCACACACGTCTGATCTTAATGTAGCTTCAGCCTCGATGCTGCACACACGTCTGATCTAAATGTAGCTTCAGCCTCGATGCTGCACACACGTCTGATCTTAATGTAGCTTCAGCCTCGATGCTGCACACACGTCTGATCTTAATGTAGCTTCAGCCTCGATGCTGCACACACGTCTGATCTTATGTAGCTTCAGCCTCGATGCTGCACACACGTCTGATCTAAATGTAGCTTCAGCCTCGATGCTGCACACACGTCTGATCTTAATGTAGCTTCAGCCTCGATGCTGCACACACGTCTGATCTTAATGTAGCTTCAGCCTCGATGCTGCACACACGTCTGATCTAAATGTAGCTTCAGCCTCGATGCTGCACACACGTCTGATCTTAATGTAGCTTCAGCCTCGATGCTGCACACACGTCTGATCTTAATGTAGCTTCAGCCTCGATGCTGCACACACGTCTGATCTAAATGTAGCTTCAGCCTCGATGCTGCACACACGTCTGATCTAAATGTAGCTTCAGCCTCGATGCTGCACACACGTCTGATCTAAATGTAGCTTCAGCCTCGATGCTGCACACACGTCTGATCTTAATGTAGCTTCAGCCTCGATGCTGCACACACGTCTGATCTAATGTAGCTTCAGCCTCGATGCTGCACACTCTGATCTAAATGTAGCTTCAGCCTTGATGCTGCACACACGTCTGATCTAAATGTAGCTTCAGCCTCGATGCTGCACACACGTCTGATCTAAATGTAGCTTCAGCCTCGATGCTGCACACACGTCTGATCTAAATGTAGCTTCAGCCTCGATGCTGCACACACGTCTGATCTTAATGTAGCTTCAGCCTCGATGCTGCACACACGTCTGATCTTAATGTAGCTTCAGCCTCGATGCTGCACACACGTCTGATCTTAATGTAGCTTCAGCCTCGATGCTGCACACTCTGATCTTAATGTAGCTTCAGCCTCGATGCTGCACACACGTCTGATCTAAATGTAGCTTCAGCCTCGATGCTGCACACACGTCTGATCTTAATGTAGCTTCAGCCTCGATGCTGCCACACGTCTGATCTAAATGTAGCTTCAGCCTCGATGCTGCACACACGTCTGATCTTAATGTAGCTTCAGCTCGATGCTGCACACACGTCTGATCTTAATGTAGCTTCAGCCTCGATGCTGCACACACGTCTGATCTTAATGTAGCTTCAGCCTCGATGCTGCACACACGTCTGATCTAAATGTAGCTTCAGCCTCGATGCTGCACACACGTCTGATCTAAATGTAGCTTCAGCCTCGATGCTGCACACACGTCTGATCTTAATGTAGCTTCAGCCTCGATGCTGCACACACGTCTGATCTAAATGTAGCTTCAGCCTCGATGCTGCACACACGTCTGATCTTAATGTAGCTTCAGCCTCGATGCTGCACACACGTCTGATCTTAATGTAGCTTCAGCCTCGATGCTGCACACACGTCTGATCTAAATGTAGCTTCAGCCTCGATGCTGCACACACATCTGATCTTAATGTAGCTTCAGCCTCGATGCTGCACACACGTCTGATCTAAATGTAGCTTCAGCCTCGATGCTGCACACACGTCTGATCTTAATGTAGCTTCAGCCTCGATGCTGCACACACATCTGATCTTAATGAAATGGCAGTGACTCCATTATCATCTGAAGGTGACCTCTCTCTGATATATTCACTCCCATTTCCTTCCACTTATTGCGTTATCCTCTCCTTCCTCTCTCTAAATCTCCTCCTCTTCCTCTGCTGTCATCCTCTGTTTGTCCTCACCTCCTCCTCTTCCTCTCTTTAATGTCTCCTCCTCCTCTTCTTCTCTTTAATGCCTACTTATATTCCTCTCTTCCTCCTCCAAGGGTTCCCGCGGGGTCTTAACAAGTCTTAAATTTGATTAAAAAAAATTGAAAGGTCTCACCTATGATTTAAAAGGTCTTAAAAATGATGGGATTTGAAAGGTACTTCTGTGTTGCGATCACGTCTAAATGTGTTTTGGGGGAAATGTCCGGGCTGCGAAGTAACCAGTACGGCCATAGCCTTTCAGTTCCCCCCAACAATTTGTATTGAAATAAATCAACATGGAACCAGTAATCACTAACTTTGCATTGCCCGGCCCCTTATCGGAGAACACCCAGCTAGTAACCTAGCAACCAATCTTCGGTTAACGCGACCTCTGCCTCCGGGCTACGTTTGGGTCTACCTCAACCCTAAAAGCGGAGGTGCTGTGGACGCTAAATACCGTAGCTAAACACCAATCCTACAACAGCAACGATGAAAGATTGTAGCCAAGGGAACAGAGCTCAGAAGATAGCTCTTGTCAGACATACATACACAGAGACACACACACGCACACGCACACACACGCACACACAAACACACACACACACACACACACTTTCATGGTTAGGCAGTTCTTTTTTGGGGGGTTTTGGCTAACACAGTTCTGGGTACTGTTATGTTCAGTCATCGTTCTTATGTTGAACGTGAATACATTTACTTTGAAAGTAATTATGGGACGTATTTCTTCTTTCATAGCAATTTTCCTTCATGCTTTCTTGCCGTGAAATAGGTCTTAAATTCTATTGAAAGTGGTCTTAAAAAGTCTTACATTTGAGTTGGTGAAACCCGCAGGAACCCTGCCTCCTCCTCTCTTTAATGCCTCCTCACCTCCTCCTCCTCCTCCTCTCTTTAATGCCTCCTCACCTCCTCCTCCTCCTCTCTTTAACTCCTCTTCCTCCTCCTCTTCCTCTCTGTTCCAGGCGTGGATTCGGCCCGTGTGAGGCAGGCAGGACTGATCTCAGGTCAGAGCAGTACCCGGAGACTCGGAGATTATCGAGTTAAATTCAACTACAACGATATCGACCTGCTCAGGTAACATTGCAAAGCTCAAACTGCAATTTAAAGAATTTATTTACACATACATGCAGCAAATACCTAATCATACACATCTACTGTATACATACACACATACATATATATATATACATACACACACACACATACATACATACATACACACATACATATATATACATACACACACACACATACATACATACATACACACATACATATATATATACATTTGCTGCAGATAGGCGATACCAATAGCAGATCGTTCTATAGAGTGTGGAATGCATTCAAAAATGTACTTGCTCTATTGTATCTGTGTTTGTGTTGCTCTGTTGGAGGAGCCTGTGACCTCAGATTTTCATTGATATAACTATACTTTAGCTACTAGGGGTGGGAGTCACCAGGCTCCCCACGATACGATACTTAAGCCACGATACGATAGTATCGCGATACTTAAGCCACGATATGATAGTATTGCGATTCTACGATATGCTAAGTATTGCGATACTATATATTGCGATATTGCAAATCACATGGGTCATATCCATGTCCGTCTTCCCTTCCTGGTTAAAAAACGTATTTGCAATATGAATAGTTTATGTAAATAACCCAATGTGTGTTCTTTGAATCTGAAAAGGAGATGTTTTTTGCTACTTTCATTGAAATTGTATACATGTCTTAACTTCCTGTTTTATAAAGACATGCTTTGTTTTTAAAGGCGACTTTGCGCTATTAGCAGGAAGTTACTTTACTGGAGATAAAGTACAGATATTAACGGAGATATCAACATTTAAATACGGCGATATCATCGATATATGTGCTTTGTGTCTTAATTAGTTTATATACTGTATTATAACTTTGCTAACTATTTGAAGTTCACTTGTTTAATGTTATGCTAAAGTAATGCTCATATGGATGTAGCTTAAATCCAGTTCAATCAGCAGAGACGGTTTTGATGAAAGAATACATATTTATTGCCAGGAATACACAAATGAATGTAATGGAGTTTTGGCGATTAGGCCCCGTTGTGCAGGAGTATCATTCGGGAGGGGAGAACCGATCCGATGAAACCCCCCGGGGTCTAGACCCTGGTGGTGGTGAATGGATGGTTGGGGTCAGTCTGAAGGGGAGGGGCTTAGCTTGACCCTGGTGGTGGTGAATGGATGGTTGGGTTCGGTCTGAAGGGGAGTGGCTTAGCTTGACCCTGGTGGTGGTGAATGGATGGTTGGGGTCGGTCTGAAGGGGAGGGGCTTAGCTTGACCCTGGTAGTGGTGAATGGATAGTGGGATCGGTCTGAAGGGGAGGGGCTTAGCTTGACCCTGTGGGTGGTGAATGGATAGTTGGGTTCGGTCTGAATGGGAGGGGCTTAGCTTGACCCTGGATTCAGAGGGACAGGAGGTGCAAAGGGGTGGAGGAGGGTTGCGTCGAGTCACCTGAAATGACAGCTGTCAGAGGGGAGAGCAGATTTAAAAGGGTTAGCAGAGCGCTATGATAGGCTTGTGAGAATAGAGCGAAGTGACTGGTTAAGCTGGGGAGTGACGCCCCCGATCACTTATTGAGAGGAGAGAGAGTAGTAACATAGACATAGTAATATGAATGAGAAAAGACGGTCTTCCTGGTTGAACTTGCGCTGCGCTTCATTTGTTGTTTTGTGTCTTTGCGTAGCTCTTACGTTGGTGTTTGGAGTTTTCAATAAATTAGAAACCATCAGTCCAGCGTACGACCATCTTTCAGAGGGATATGCTACAGTTCATATCATAAAATATCCATACTTGGCGTCCGTGTATCGATGCAATATCGCCACGCAAAGTATCGCGATACTCTGCTGTATCGATGATTTCCCCCACCCCTAGTAGCTATGCACACATGACAATAAAAGCCTTGAATCTTGAATAAAGTTGAATTATTGATTTGTATCTTCAGTGCGGCGAAGGGTAAGCCGGTGATCTCGGAGCCGGAGATCCACGGCGTTCAGAGTCTGGAGAACGTGACGGGCTTCCTGCTGCTGATGTCTGAAGGACTCATCAACGCTCTGGAGTCTGCACACGGCCCCGAACAGGCCAACCAGGTGAGGGAATCCAGCGCACCCTGAACACTCTCCCTGCATTGATGGTCTCTCCACCAACTACTCAACTTCAGAAACATCTCCTCCTAGTTCTTTTCATTGACGTCATCAGTCAAAGTCAACTTTATTGTCAATCTCAAAATATCTTTGTACACACAGGAAGATCGAAATACTGTTTCCCACAGTCCCGAGGTATACAAAACTCACACCTTAAAATACAAGAACACTCAATAATTACAAAAAAACCACAAAATAACCGATTACTTCAAGTCATCATGACATCGTGACACGTCTTGTACTAACCGTTTTTGTTTCTTCACTTCTTTGGATGTCTTTCCTGGTACAGTATTCAAGTTCTGTGTTAAAGCAGGGTTTAACACATTATTTTAATGCCTTAAATAAAATACGTTTTTAAGAGAGGGGGAGAGGGGGAGGGAGGGAGGTGGGAGGGAGAGAGAGGTGGAAGAGAGGGGAGGGGAAGGGAGAGAGAGAGGAGGGGGAGGGGGGAGAGAGGGGAGGGGGAGGGAGAGAGGGAGTGAGGGGGGAGAGAGGGGAGGGGGGAGGGAGAGAGGAGAGGGAGGGGGGAGGAGAGAGGAGAGGGAGGGGGAGAGAGGGGGGGAGGAGAGGGAGGGGGAGAGGGGGAGGGAGAGAGGAGAGGGAGGGGGAGGGAGAGAGAGAGGGGAGAGAGGGGGGAGAGAGGAGGGGGGAGAGAGGGGAGGGAGAGAGGGGAGGGGAGGGGAGAGAGGGGAGGGAGGGAGAGAGGAGAGGTGGAAGAGAGGGAGGGGGGAGAGAGGGGGGGAGGAGGGAGGGGGAGAGGTGGAAGAGAGGGAGGGAGGGAGGAGAGGGGAGGGGGGAGAGAGGGGACTCATAGTGACTCTTCACAATGAAGCTCTCCTCACCCTGCTCTTCGTTTGGTTCGTCGGTTCTATTGATCCCTTTGTGCTCAAACATCTTGCTTTCTCTTCAGCTTTGAAACAGGTTTGCTCCTGTGGTTTATCTTCTTCTCATCCACGTCGTCTGAAGTTCTTCAGAGGGGTTTATTATTATTATTATATTATTATTATTATTATATTATTATTATTATATTATTATTATTATTATTATTATATTATTCTCATCAAACTAAGAGAAACAAATAGACCTGTGTCTACAAAGCAAAGCCATGTTTGGTTTAAAACAAGCTGACTTTTTTTCCAAATTAAAACCCTACGTTTCTTTCTTCAAATTGTGTTTTTTGTAACTTTTCCGTCTTGATTTCTTCACCAATTTAGTTTTCTTTCCCCCATATATTCCTTTCTGTATATCCTCCTCCTCGTCTCCTTTAGTGCTCCTAACATCCGTCTCTCGTCGCAAAGCCATGTTTGGTTTAAAACAAGCTAACATTGTAGTTTTTGTAACTTTTCCGTCTTGTTTTCGTTCCCCTACATGTTGTATTCATTCCTCTATATCCTCCTCCTCATGTTCTCCTTTAGTTCTCCTAACACCTCTCCTCCTCTCTGCGTCTCCTCTCTCTCAGGAGATCGTGGCGATGGTGGCGGCAGAGCTGGCGTTGCAGAACAGTTTGGAGGCGGTGGCTCAGTCCGTGGTGGAGCGAATCAAACGTCTCCATCACGACGTCTACGTGTCCGGACGACAGAGAGCGACTTTCTGCAGCCGACACGAAGACATGACGCTGCTGATCCGAACGCTCGACTACCCGCTGGCCGAGGGAGGAACCCCCACAAATCCGAGTAGGAAAATATACAAATTTATTTGTGTATAGTGTCGTGGACAGTCCCCGTTAATCAACTGTCACAAAAACCTGTAAATGGGAAAGCTTTAAAATCACAATACACCAACAAGAAGGTACAGAAGGAGCTGAAACAGTCAGATGTAATCACTAGTCCATCTTAAAGGTCTCCCATCATGCTATTTTTAGGCATTTATTATAGGTCTCAGATATATACAAATATATAAAAAACATGTCTATGAAGTGTTTTGCTCAGAATACCGAACCCATCATTGTAGCCTCAAACCCCCCCCCCCTTCCAGCTGTTACTAAAGAGATGATTCTGGGTCTGTAGCTTTAAAAACAAAAAGAGTTCATGCTGAGTATCTCATCGGGGAGAACTCTCCCAGCAGAAACTCAGCTAAATGCTGCCGTGATTAAACGCCATATCATGTTCCAAACCACATCAAGGATTCTCTCTGAAACAGCATGGAGCTCAAACTCTTTCTCTCTCTCAGGTTTACCACAAGGTGAGTTCCTTTTGATTTCCTGCTTCTTCACACACACTCTCTCCAGCAGTGTTTCCGCCAGACCAGGGCTGAGAGGGCATCCACCCCGAGAGCGGGGGGGGGGAGGGTGACGTCACGTCGTGTCACGTGACTTTGAATTTTGAATTGCGCCGTCCCTTATACTATCTCTTAACGTCTCCCTGCCGACAGGGACACCCCTCATGGCATGGTCCTTGGAAGATGCGGCGGTGCTTTTTTTTTCCGTCACAGGAACGCGCTTTGCTGGCGGCGAAAAGAATCCCACTCCTTTGCCCGTCCAACAGAGGGGTGTCCTTGTCCTTTTTCCTTTTCGTCATTTCAAGCGATAAAAACTCTCGATCTTCTCTCAAATTATAAAAAAATGTGGACGCCCTCGGCTCGAGTTCAGAGCGAATGACGGCAAGACGCCCCCCTGGCGGAAACGCTGCTCTCCAGTACAGGTTAGCTCTTAGTGTTAGCGATGCTAATGTAAACAGAGACCATATTACGTCCACAACACGTCGCGCATTGATTCTGATAGCAACGTTGCTGATAGGGTCGTGGGTGTAAAGCCCGCCCACATTTCCAATATTACTTCATATCGGACGCAAATCTGGATCAGCTCCGTTGTTCCCCCGTTTTTAGAGATGTGGGTACGGAGGAAAAGAGAGAGGGTTTTGTTTTCTGACACGTTGTGAGTCTCCTGACACACCGGGGACACACCGGGGACACACCGGGGGACACACCGGGGACACATGTTGATGGAGAAAAGACATCACAAAGTGCATTTTGCATGATAGGAGACCTTTAATGATTTCACCTGTCCTCCCCTCAGGTGGGCGTATCTACCCGGTGTCGGTGCCGTACTCCAACAGTCTGAGCACCAGTAAGACCAGCGTCATGCTCTCACTCGTCATGCCATCCCAGAATACTCTCACCAACGGCACCAACACCGCCTCCACGCTGGAGGAGGGCACCCCCACCCCTGGGTAAGCTTGTTTTTCACTCCTGGACCCCTTGTACTCCTATTTTTGCTGTTAAATAGCTTGACTTTTACTCCATTGCATGCTCTAAATCAGACACTTTTTTACGCTCTTGGAGTTGCATGTCGATTTTATATTTCTTAAAAGTAAGCTATCTCAAATAAAACACGTCCCGTCAATAGACTGCTGCAAAACTGTAAAAAGAAATGCAATTATTAATCTACGCTACACTGTTATTCTGACCACAAAGAACTTCTCTCAGCTTGAAGCCAATGTACTTTAAATGTAAAATACAAAAGGGCGTAGGGGGCGGTTTGGAATTGTTCCGACGACTCAAAAAGCTGTTAAATCTACACAGATCTTTGTCTCCTTTTTGACCCTTTAGGCTCCTGTAGTTTAGCTTTAAATCTTAGTCCCTCCCTCTTCTCTGCTGTTGTGAGTTTAGATCTCCCCCCGTCTGTAGAGTTTATTCTGGCTGTATTTATGTCAGGCGAGTGTGTATTTATGCCTAGGCAGCGTTTTCGCTCTCCCGTTGTGTTTCCTGCCGATCTACAGCTGATAGAATATTCTACTATCGTACTCCACACACTGTAATGTTAGCATATGGCTTCAATTAAATCTGTATACCCCCCGGGGAGCCATTTAACTCTGATTTGGGACCGGATCGTATCAGATGCTGCTCACGGTGGCAATCATTAATGCTTATTCTTTCAGAACAGCAACATAATTCCCTTTTATTGCGTCTAAAAAAGAATAATTTCCGAGTCAAAAGGACGAGGTTTTCTTGCACACAATGTGAAATGTAGTTTAAAGGGGCTCTATGGTGTTTTGGGTTTTTTTCCTCCTCCCTGTAGTGTGTTTTTATAGGTTTTAGTGCATGTAAATGGTCTGCAAAGGGTCAAATCTCTCCAGAGGGAGTTCCTCTGTCTCAGAAAGGCATTGAATTATTATTATTTTTAAAGTGTTCATATTAAAATGTTGTTAGAACAAGGGAAGAAGGATTTCATTCCTTCCTTCTCCTGACTTTGGTTTTTCGTGTAAATCTCAAAATATCCGTTTTAAGGCGAGACACGGCCGCAAAAACATGGTTTTTCATGAACTGGTCAATTTTGAGATGTTGTGCTATTTTGATTCCATAACATGTTTTCTTTCAGGCCTTTTTGAAGGAAAAATACACATTTAGGGGTTTATTTGACTAGTTTGTCTCTTTGCGTCTGTAGGTTTCTCCTATATTCACCAAAAGTTAGCTTTCTAACGTAACATAAAGTACCGCGACCGCTGTTTGCACCATGTAATCACTGGTATCGTTGGAAAGCTCCGTCTCTCCTGCACAATCTCATCGGATCCAAATATGGTCATTTCCTTTGTATCAGCAACCAATCGTGAAAGTGCAAAGGGGTCTTAAATCAAAGAACAGGAGGGTTTAGGTAGCGCCACACAGCAATCTTTAAAGGTCGTTTTTTGGAGTGAGAAATGTCCACTTCAGTAGCCCTCACATTCAACAAACCTTCCAGTTCTATTCCTATCAATATTCTGAAGGTTTTTACAGAAGGGTTTGTTCGTATATCATTCATAGCCTGAATTATATAACATTTTATACCTAAAAACATGGCTAGAATTGATATTTTAAGGCAGTATTTTCCAATTTATGGAGTGATAAAAAGAGATATCCAAAATCCCTTCTGTAAAAGCTTTAGATTCTAATATGACTACAAAATGAAACAAGAATGTTGAACCTGGCTTTATCCAAAGTTCAGATTTGTGTTCCTGAAATGTATTAAAATATGCGCATATTTAATGAGATGGTGGCTCATTTGCATATTTAAACGTGCTATTTCATAAAACTTGTAATACAAAAAACAATTGTCTTATTGTAAGTAATTAACTGGAGAAATGTCTAGCTGATATCTTTAAGTTAAAAAAAGTACCCTATTCACCTGGAGTGTCTCGCAATGATTTACAGAATGACCCACACAATCGCATAATTAACAGAATTACAAATCTAAACAAAGTGAACAATGAGTGCAAATGCCTCTCCATCCACGATTAGCAGCATGTCAGAAACAGCTTAACAGGCAATGTGTATTCTTGCTTTTTTTGGCAGGGTAATTAATGTGTTGTCTTTGGTTTCTTTTCATTTTCTGAATCGTTTGTCTTACATTGTGTTCAGAGTGGATTTCAAAGAGTTTGAACCTAACCTTCATTAAGCTGCAGGAGCACCCTTTCGTTTAGCATTTTGCTCTTCGTCTACACAGATCACTTCTCTTTCTCTCCGTCGTGTTTCTGTCCGACTCACATCTGTTTCTCTTGTTCCCGTTTTTCCAATCCTCCTGTCTTTCCTCTCCTCTCCGTTATCCTCTACGATCTTCTCTCCTGTTTCCTCTTTGTTATTCTCTCCGGCATCTTTTCCATTTGACCTCTGTTTTCCTTTCCGGTTTGATTTGTTTTGCCTCTCCGTTATCCACTGTTTTACTTTCCTTTCTCCTCTACCTTTTCCTTCCCTTTTTACCTTATCTTTTCCCGTTTTCCTTCACTTTTTCCTCCATTTACTTTTCTGTTTTCCAACATTTTCCTTCTTGTTTTACTCTCTGTAATTCCCTTTTCCTCCACCGTGTTCCTCTCCTTTTTTCTACTGTTTTCTTTCCTGCTTTTCTATTTTTCCCTTCTCTTAACCTTTTCCCGTTTTCCACGACTTTTCCCTCCGTTATACTCTTTGGTTTTCCTTCCGTTTTTATATCTTCTCCTCTGTATTTCCGTCCTCCTCTCTGTTTCCCCCTTTGACCTTACCATTTCCCGTTTTCCTCTCCATTTATTCTTCTGTTTTCTTCTACCTTTACTGCCACTGTTTCTGTTTTTATATGTCTTGTTTTACTCTCTGTAATCCCCTTTTTCTTTCCGGTTTCCTCACCGTTTTCTACTGTTTCATTTCCTCATCTCAAATGTTTCCCTTCTCCTTAACATTTCCCGTTTTCCACGACTTCTTCCTCCGTTGTTCTTTTGGTTTTTATATGTCTTCCTTCTTGTTTTACTCTCTGTAATCCCCTTTTTCTTTCCTGTTTCTCTCACTTATTCCCTTCTCCTTACCGTTTCCCGTTGGCCACGACTTCTCCCTTTATTATTCTCCTGGTTTTCCTCCGTCTTCATATCGTCTCCTCTTCCTTTCCATCCTTCCTCCTCCAGCTCGTTCCCCCCCCCCACCCTTCACACCTCTGTTGACATCCTGCAGCCTATAATTGAACTCCCTTTCTCCCCTGTCTTCTCTCCTCTCCCCATCTCCACCTCCCTGTTCTCCTTCTCCACCTCCCCCCCTCCTCCTCTCCCCTCCTCTTCCTCCCTCCTCTTCCTCCCCAGCAGTCAGAGTCCCACAGCCACCCTCCAGTCCACCAACACTCAGACCCAGAGCTCCAGCTCAAGCTCGGGGGACGGCAGCCTCTTCCGGCAGAGAGGCAGTCAGGCGGCTCAGCCCGATGAGACGGGGAGGGTCCCTCCGTACGTCGACTTCACCCAGTTCTACCGGCTGTGGGGGAGCGACCACAGCGAGGGGGGGGGACTGGGACCCCAGTGAGGAGGAGGAGGAGGAGGAAGAGGAAGAGGAGGAAGAAGAGGGGAGATACAGACTGTTCTCTGGGACACAGATTGAAAAAAAAGACTAATATTTTAAAGCGGGTTGGGATGAGCGATGAATATGCTTTTAATGTTAATGTTTTTCTTTTAATGTACGACTTACGGAGGAACTCTCCCCGTCTCACAAATAAGTGTCCTGAGGAGGAAGAGGAAGGGGATGAAGATGAAGAGTAAGGGGTGGAAGAAGAGGGGAGATACAAAGAGACAGACTTCAGAGTTCTCGGGGACACGGATTGAAAAAAAAGACTAATATTTTAAAACGGGGGTTGGGATGAGCGATGAAATGCTTTTAATGTATAACAAATAAGTGTCCTAACGGAGAGGAGGAGGAGGAGGAGGAGGAGGAAGAGGAAGGGGAGATACAAAGAGACAGACTTCAGAGTTCTCTGGGACACGGATTGAAAAAAAGACTTTAAAACGGGGGTCGGGATGAGCGATGAAACGCTTTTAATGTTTAAAAAAAGTGTCCTAACGGGAAGAAGATGCAACAGAACATTTTTCATTCTCACTTCAGATTTTGTATTCATCACCCTTAATAGAGAGGTGCAGGGATGTGGTATTTCTTCGTCGTCCCGTTTTTAAGACATTATTTGAGGCTTCTAACCAAAAACACACTCAGAAACCCATTGACTTTGTGATAAGCGAACCAAAATGCAGAGAAACTGACTAATTCCCAGGTTTTAGGACTCATTCCTGCACCTCTCTATCAGTCACCAACATGCATGGAAGAAACTCAAAGCAATTTAAGCCATTTCCCCCTTCTTCTTTTTTTGTACCTTTTTAAAACATATTACGTTGAATATTGCGTGTGCGTGGAGCGTTAATTGGTTTTACCGTGAGGAGGACTCGGAGGAAACAAGATGCAAAGAAACGGCTTCCTGGCACGTGGATTGTAAAGGACTAAAGTGCACGAGGACACATCAAACCAGTGGGCCAATAACCACCATGAGACTGGGAGGAACTGGTGAATACATATGTTTCTGTTTTAGGTGCCGGTTATTAGTGATTGTGAAAACTCCAGATTGTAAACATGAACATGTATCTGCAAAAGTAATCAGATGACACTATGTACTGTAAGGCCTTATAAGGACTCTATGGATGTGTTTCAAAAGTACTTTTTTATTTGTAATGAAAGTTTATCCCAAAAAGACTCAATAGCCTCGTTGTTACGATAACATTGGATCTGAGAACTTGTGAAAAATGCCAGTTTTATGTCTTGATTTTCACCAAATTGTCTCATTTATGTTTTAATAATAGTTTCATGACGTAGAGAAGTGTCTCTTTCATTGCGCCGCATTAAAGAAGAGTCATGCCTGGAGCGTTTTTAATGAACTTGTCTTATTTATAACAAGATATATAAACAAAGCTCTGGAGTCATTTTCCAACACCAGTGTGATCCTCTTTCCAAAAATACATGTTGTGCTTCACTTAAAACACTCCCTTTCTAATCTGATGGTAAAGAGGTGTTGAGGTGCACATACTAGACAGTCAGGTGCACCAGGTGCATCAGGTGCACCAGGTGCACCAGGTGCATCAGTAGAAGTAGAAGTAGAAGTACTCAGGTCTTGTACTTCAGTAGAAGTAGAAGTACTCAGATCTTGTACTTGAGTAAAAGTAGAAGTATTCAGATGTTGTACTTGAGTAAAAGTAGAAGTACTCATCTTGTACTTGAGTAAAAGTAGAAGTACTCAGACAGTAGAAAATACTTGTACTTCAGTACAGTACTTGAGTAAACCTACAGAGTTACTTTACACCACTGTTTGTCATGCATTTTTTCATCACAACACCCAAGTGTATTCCCTTTTTCTCCAACGAAATTCAAGTAAATACTAGGATTTTAAACTTGTGATCAAACATTATTCCTCTTTCTCTGACCTACATATCTACATATTTAGCCCACATGTTCTCTCCTCTGCCTTGTTTTGTTGTGTGTTTCAGTCCATCAGAGGGCAATGTGGAGCTACATGAATCCATCAAAGAATATCTTCCAACACCAACCGGTCTCTTCATGTTCTCGCTCTATTTGACTTTCAGCAGGACAAACGGCTGATCCTGTAACCCGATGCTTGCAGGATTATTCACCATGACACTGAGAAATGTTGTGCAACGCCATGCAAATCCTTCTCCTCCTGCAGAGTAATCACTTTCATATCAAAACAAGAAGGAAGCAAACTGTCGCTGGGTAAAATCTGACATCTTCCTTTATTATGATTCATTGGATCAGAGTTAAAGAATAACCAACATTTATATCCGTGTTACCTCTTTGAAAGCTTTAAAACAGTTTTCTTTCCGTCTGTTAGACTTAAGGTTTATAATAGAGCTGTCGACAAACGCTTGAAAATAATATTTATTATGATCAGAGAGGGCAAAAGTAGACACACCCTTTACTGAAGTAGAAGTACAGATACTCGTGTTTAAAAATACTCTGGTAAAAGTAGAAGTACTGACTAAACTTCTTTACTCAAGTAAAAGTAAAGAGGGCTTTGAAATGTACTGAAGTAAAAAGTACCCATAACTCCCAGCTGTTTTAAAGAGTACCTGACCTCCCTTTATATTAATAGAACAATAATGTCATTGTTAGCTAATGAATGTTTCCATGCTGAACAACGGCAACATGACAACGTTTTCATTGGTCCCTCTTCTTTAGAGAAGACCAGGAAATGATGGATACATGGATCGTGTTCAAATCAATAGGCACGCAATGACTCTAAATAATAATGATCACGCCACCAAACACACATTCAGACTAAAGGAACCAGCCTGTTTGGAACATGGAAGAAGTAGAAAGTACAGGTATTTGGGTTCAACATGTAAGAAGTAGAAAGTTCAGGTATTTGTGTTCAACATGTGAGAAGTCAAAGTGGTCAGAAAGATAAGTAGTGGAGTAAAGTACTGATACCAGAACAATGTATTTAAGTACAGTAACAAAGTATTTGTACTCCACTACTTCCCACCTCTGCTAATGATTAATTGCATCAGAGTTAAAGAGTAGCCAATCTCAGCAGGAGGGTGTGTTCGGGTTCACACAGGTGAGTTTATGTTGTTTCAGCCCACACTCACCTGCTGCTTCTCACCTGGGAGGATCAGGGGAGAACATGAGACAGATTTAAAGGTGAGTACACAAGTTATTATCACTTATGCTTGTGGAAAGAAATGTATGTGTCTGTGTGTCAGAGATTAAACTGGAAAGATTTGTTTGTTTAAAGAGCTGTAATGAGTAATTTCTCTTACGAAGAAGTCATTGTTTGTTTTTTTGTCCAGACATTTGTTCACCTGCAGCTTCCTTACATGAGCTTTTAGATGTATTAAAGTATCATCTTGCAAAGACACCTCTCACCCTTTGAATGTACAGCAAAGGTCATGGGAACTGTTCGATAAATAAGAGATTTGATAAGGAAGTGTATAGAAAAGTGAGGCATTGTGTTAAAGGAAGAGTCTTTTGGGAAACACCGATGAGCATTTTTATGCAAATAACATTTTATATATATTCATGTCATGATCGTGTTTGTTGAATATATAGCTGGAGGCAGTTAGATTAGTTTAGCACAATAACAGAAAAGGTGTTTTGTTTCTCATTTGGACATGATTTCCTTTCTTAAGGTGCTATATTGGGTGGCTTTTTATGATTTTTTTTTATTTAGGACTGAGTTAGACTGCTTATTTTCTTAATGCTAACTTGAGCTAGCCGTTTTGTGGCGGTATAAATTGATAGCGTAATATTGGTCTTCTTATCTAACTGCAAGTAAATCAAATGACCGCATTGGTCAGATGTTGGTATTTAAACATTTAGTTCAGGAGGATAATCTCCGTTAACATCACTTTATGATTTCTGAAGAAAAACGCTAACGTTAGGCTATAAAGGAACTACAGCACGGTCACATGACTTCACGTCACCACCGCTAAGCTAAAGGTGGCTAATGTTGGGCTATAAAGAAACTACAGTACGGTCATATGACTTCACGTCACCACCGCTAAGCTAAAGGCGGCTAATGTTGGGCAATAAAGGAACTACAGCACGGTCACATGACTTCAAGTCTTCACCGCTAAGCTAAAGGTGGCTAATGTTGGGCTATAAAGGAACTACAGCACGGTCACATGACTTCACGTCTCCACCGCTAAGCTAAAGGTGGCTAATGTTGGGCTATAAAGGAACTACAGCACGGTCACATGACTTCACGTCACCACCGCTAAGCTAAAGGAGGCTAATGTTGGGCTATAAAGGAACTACAGCACGGTCACATGACTTCACGTCACCACCGCTAAGCTAAAGGAGGCTAATGTTGGGCCATAAAGGAACTACAGCACGGTCACATGACTTCACGTCACCACCGCTAAGCTAATGTTGAGCTTGCTGACGTTTAGTCGTCTCATTTAGACTCTTGTTAGCAACCTAACTGAATAAGAAGTTTGAATGTTGAAATAAACACTAGTGGGCTTACTTACTCTATGGTGTCATATATTCAGAATGTACAGGTCATTTCTTACCAGGAAGTCAAGCTTTTTGGGCCACAAGCACTGAGCATAGTAATAATCGGGGTCCCGCCTCCAACGCTGTATCCAGTTCTCTTTTTGATCCATGGTTTGGTTTTCGTCTCCTTGCCTTTTATCCTCACAGCATCTCTTTAACCTTGCCTTGAGTCTGTCTCCACGTTTCTCTCCCGTCACTCTGGAATTTTATCTGAGGGAAGCTCGGTGGTCGTTGAGTTGAAATCTGAGGCCGACAGCACCGGTTCAGATGGTCTGGACTCGGATAAAAGTCCTTATCTCCAGTGTGATCAGAGAAGGCTCTTTAGCTGAATATTTTACATTCTGTGTGTGTGTGTGTGTGTGTGTGTGAGGTGCACCCTTCCTGGACAATGAGATTCATGTTGAAAACTGGACGAATTTTCCATTTTCTTCTGGACTTTTGAGGAGTTAGGGTTTCATACGTGGAAACAGAAGCTGGCGGTCTTCGATAATCGTTGACCTTTTTTGTAGCATACAGGTTTCTCCCGTTGGTATTTACTCTTGCTTTGATGGGGGGGGGGGTTGTATTCAGGCTAAGAGATGATAATAATAGCTGATATAATGAAGGGAATACAACCTTAATTTGTCACTAAAACCGGTTTGGTTTGTGAACTGCAGCTCTAAATGACCTACTTACTGATATACACCTGAACATCAGCAGGAGCGGACTCTTTAAAGTAGAGACACTACATACTGATATACACCTGAACATCAGCAGGAGAGGACTCTTTAAAGTAGAGACACTACATACTGATATACACCTGAACATCAGCAGGAGAGGACTCTTTAAAGTAGAGACACTACATACTGATATACACCTGAACATCAGCAGGAGAGGACTCTTTAAAGTAGAGACACTACATACTGATATACACCTGAACATCAGCAGGAGAGGACTCTTTAAAGTAGAGACACTACATACTGATATACACCTGAACATCAGCAGGAGGGACTCTTTCAAGTAGAGACACTACATACTGATATACACCTGAACATCAGCAGGAGAGGACTCTTTAAAGTAGAGACACTACATACTGATATACACCTGAACATCAGCAGGAGAGGACTCTTTAAAGTAGAGACACTACATACTGATATCACCTGAACATCAGCAGGAGAGGACTCTTTAAAGTAGAGACACTACATACTGATATACACCTGAACATCAGCAGGAGAGGACTCTTTAAAGTAGAGACACTACATACTGATATACACCTGAACATCAGCAGGAGAGGACTCTTTAAAGTAGAGACACTACATACTGATATACACCTGAACATCAGCAGGAGAGGACTCTTTAAAGTAGAGACACTACACACTAAGTAAAGTAAAATATTATTTGACCAGCGGATGGCTTTCAGTACATCATAGTTATTGACATGGAGCAGAAACTATAATTGTTATTGTGGAAAAATAAAGTACAGTCATGGCAATCTGACAGGAATCAGTTGCCCTGGTTGTGTCTGCCTTAAAATATCAAGTATGAAGATTTACAGGAATGAAAACCCTGTGCCAACACTAAGGTGTAAACATAAGGGTGTTAGTGTGTGTGTGTGTGTGTGTGTGTGTGTGTGTGTTTACATACCTGCAGCTCATGTAACACAAACATGTATTACACGTGTTTCTCTGTATCAGATATACAGTAACAAAGGGACTGAGTGTTCCCGAGTGTACAGGAACACTTTAGCTTCCTAAAAATACAAAGGTACAGTAAGTGCAGTGAGTGAGTTTATTCTGCATAATTCATCAGTGAGATCTGTTTTTATTAGCCCAACGTTACTGGTAATATCCCAGTAGACACACCAGTGTAATGAGTGGCTTGATGAAGTATTGATTTGTAAAGTGATGCATCAATGACCTCAACTGGAAGGAGATCATGGGTTTACTTCATATTGCACTCACACTGCTTTTCAAATGTAGGATTTTTACCGACTTTACGTAACGTCGGACCATTTAAATAACGTCATATTGTGTGTTATATTAGTTAATCGATTAAACCAATAAGGAAGAGTGTACAGCTCTAGGTGATATATTCATTTTGATACGATTATTGGATGTATTATCATCACATTTGGTATTTGGTGGTCTTCTTTCAAATGGTGTTTCAACATCATCACAAACGTCCTCTCAAAGCTCCACGCTTCCTTCTTCCTCTGAAGATACACTTACACTCTAAAAGCTTAGATATTAGAGTTTCATTATAGGGGGCAATTGACAGCTGATTTTGAATGAAACAACCTCTAAAAAACCCTTCTTCTCAGTCAAACCATGAGTCAGTTTTTCAAAATACTATGTTATAAGAAAGGGAAAAATGCTCCCTCCCTACGTTTAAAATACACCTACTTTCTGGGGCTTTCATTTTGAAATAAAGTAGTAAGACCTTGAGATGACGTTGTTTTTAAAGTGTGCTATATAAATGAAATGTATTATTATTATTAGTTCTGAGCATCCTGTGTGTATAGAGTTACTATGGGGGAGCAGCTTTTGTACACAAATACCTCTTAAACCTTCTTTGTTAAAGATGATCATCACTATATTATCTAGAGGGGAATGAGGTTTTTTTTATTCAGACACACGCACGCACGCGCACGCACGCGCACGCACGCACGCGCACGCACGCACGCACACACGCACGCACACACACACACACACACACACACACAAAGTCATAATATGCTGTAGTACATAAAACAAGAAAATATAATTAAAATATGTATATTAATTTAGGAACATATAACAACAAATAGTACAATAAATACAATAGTGTATACTATACACTATTGTATTTATTGTACTATTTGTTGTTATATGTTCCTAAATTAATATACATATTTTAATTATATCATTGATATCCTCATTTAATATCTATACACTGTATATATCGTATAAATGAGGATATCAATGATGAAAACCAGATTCTTTGGCGCCCCCTTCAGGCTACACTTCCCAATTTGTACCGCCCCCCCCCCCACCCCCTTTATCTCAAAATAGCACTTTTGTCTCTACATATTTCTTGCATGCAAAACTAAATACAGACATGCGGTAATGTGCAGCAGCTCAAACTGGGTTAGTGCATGAATGGATATTATATTATAACAAGTTTTATAAAGACCCCACCCTCGTCCGCTCTCATATTTCCTCCCTCTATCTCCCCTGTTCTCCTCTGATAAGCAGCATGACGGGGAGGAGTTAGCGAGGCTCCTCCCCTCTCTCTCTCACACACACACACACACACACACACACACACACACACACACACACAACACACACACACACAGACACACACACACACACGCACACACACACACACACACACACACACACACACACACACACACACACACACAACACAAACACACACACACACACACGCTTGCTCGCTGTGTCTGATCAAAAGGGAGAGAGGGGAGGATGATGAAGAAGAAGCAGTGAAGGAGAGATCAGGGAATAAAGGGGGGGTCTTATTTTTGCTCGGAGCGGAAAAGGCGTCACAGAGGAAGAGAAAGAGGGGGGGCATCACGCAGAGAGAGCGAGAGAGAGAGAGTGAGAGAGAGAGAGAGAGAGAGAGAGAGAGAGAGAGGGAGGCGACAGGCAGCAGCTCGTAAACACGACCGAAAAACGGGAGAAAAGCACCGATCGAACCGAGCCCCTCCACCTCTAACGTCTCCATCTCCATCCCTTTGACGCACGACGCGTTTCCGCTTTCTGTCGCGGTCGGATTGAAGGGAGGAGGAGGAGGGAGAGAGAGGAGGAGATACATCCCACTGCAGGTCCCGATCCTGGGGGTGAAACAGCACCGTGCAGACCCTCTGCTGGTCCTCAAAACACACCGCGAGGAAACCAAAAAGACCCCGAAAAGACCCCGAAAAGACCCCCGGCATCACCAGCATTATGGCTTAGCGGCAGAAACACGAGCAGAAACACGAGCAGCTCCACCCGGATCCTCCACCATGAACCTCTGAAAGACATCCGACACAGGCACAGATGGGTAAGATGTGTGTGTGTGTGTGTGTGTGTGTGTGTGTGTGTGTGTTTTATTTTATTATCATAATGGGATATATATGGAGGCTGTGCAGGGGGGAGGGAGGGGAGGCTTGTGACGTGAAGACCCCATCGCACAGTTGAAGACTGCAATGTAGAGGAGGAGGTGTGTGTGTGTGTGTCAGTGTGTGTGTGTGTGTGTGAAGTTGCTATTCATGTAGATGGCTGGAAAGAGACTGTGTCATCTCTCGGTGCTGATCGGATGTTTTCGTGGTCCCGGATATGTGAGATTTGTATTATGTTTACTGAATATTTTAGGGTAGAGGATGGGTTGAATATCTGGAGGCCTCAGGGGTCAGGTGGTCAGATGTAGCTGGACGAGACACAAAAAGACCACAAAGACACACAACACAGAATCACAGAATGAACAACCAGCGTGTATACAGGGAGATGGAATCTAGAGGTCAGGTGGGATCGATGGGTCTAAAAACACCTGACTCTTACTCAAGAAACGGCTGTTTGTGTCCCGTGTGAATCCTGATTTTAATGTGTCGTCTTCTGTATTTCAGTAACGCCACATTGGTAGTTATTGAAACCCAAACCACAGTCTTCTGCTAAAGCTAACCAAGTTCTTCTTTCCTGTGAAGAGGAATTTATTTTGAAAAGACTGTAAGCAGTAGTTCGCTCGTGTTGGTGGACATTTGTTGGAAAACGCTCCAAAAATGTGGAAGTACTTTTCTATTTGAGGGTATGTTTGGAAAATAGATTCATAACAACAACAAAGAGACACAACGCCATTGTCGTAGCGCTTTAACATGTGTACATCCCACAAAATCAATCCGTATGTATTCCACTTTATTGTGAACCAGTGAGTGTAAAGAGACTTGAAGCCTAGAGGTCAGGTGGGATCGATGGATCTACAAACAGCTGACTCTTATTTAAGAGACGGCTGTTAGTGTCCCGTGTGAAACCTGATTTGTATTTATTTGTCATGTATTTGCAAAGACCCAAAGACAGATACAAAGAGACACACATCGCCATTGTCGTACCACCTTAGTTTGTGTGCATCCCTTAGAACCAATCCGTATGTATTCCACGTTATTGTGAACCAGCGAGTAAAAAGAGAGATGAAGTCTGTTGGAAAAGCCTCAAAAAATGTGGAAGTACTTTGGAAATGATTTGAGAGATGAAGTCTGGAGGTTAGGTCGAAACTGAAAATAAATTAAAACTCTTAAAATTATTTACTGAATCTGAAATTAATGTATTTTTTACTTGAATAAAAATAAATAATTATAAAAAACATATTAAGCAAAAACAACCCAAATATATGTGAAACTGACGAACAGAAAATAAATTAAAATGATTCCCAGTTTCCCCACAGCCACACATCTCCCCTGTAACACCTGCACTTGTCTCACTAACAGTAAAAAGCCTCGCTGCCTCCAACGCTGACATTAAAAAACAAAGCGAACCAACACCGACCTGCTCAATCCATTCTAATAATAATAATACATCCCCCCGAGAGCTGCTGAGGGGTCAGGGATTGATCCGGACTCCCAGATGGTCCCAGTGTTGTAAACTGATCCCAGATCTCTTTGGATAAGAACTGAAGGGAGGTTGAGTCTGTAGAAAGAAGCAGGTGAGGAGGTGACCCTGAACACATCTGGATCTTTGTCCCCCCTCTGGCTCTGGTCTTGAGTTAGCTTTATTCCATTAGACAGGCGTTGTGGTGCAACAACACATTGATTTAAAAAGGTGTGTTTCAGGTACAGGTGATTGATTATCTGAGAGTCTGAGGAGATCAGTCCATATCTGTCTGTGTGGAAGACATCATGGTTTAAGAGATGGAAGGATTAAGCCATTCATTGTCAAATCTGCAATTTCTGGGATGCTCGATTAATGGGTTTGAGTCGTTTTTTAAAGGGTCCGCATTCTCTTATTTTAGCTTCGTGTTGAATCTGGTTACCTCCTTCATCCCCTACGTTATAATGTAAAGTAACAGATGTGCGTATTTTCTGGTTTCTTATCTTTTATCTGAAGCTTGAATGAACATATTGACGTCATCCTGGGCTTTTTGGAAAGCACATTTTCTTGCATTTTTTGGGACATTTCAAAGAGCGAACAACCGATCGAAGCTGCTCTTTGATGGAAATGGCAAACAG
>CM062266.1:37982376-37984876 GCA_031216635.1 Dissostichus eleginoides | reverse complement strand
GACCGTAATCTTCCTAAAGATGTGGAAAATAAATGTCCGGTAATCCCCTATAATAACACAGGTTTCTGTTGACAGTGCTCATGTGATGCCGGTATCATCTTCTCCTGAGCTCTCGGAGAGAAAGCAAAACAAAAATGCTTCCCAGAAATGTCCAAATCCTCCTTGAAGGCCTCGTGACGGCTGATAACAAACTGAGCTGATCTTCCCCGAAACCCACCGAGTATCAGGGAAACATTGAGACCTACAAAACTTTGATTATTAACTTTGATAAGTCGCCGTGTTAAAAGTGAATTTGTCTCATCTTTTCACGAGCAATTAAAAGACCTCACGTGGAAACAAAAGCATCTCATCTCATTACTGAAATGTCCATTCAAAGATGCGGTTTTTAAGCCCCCAAAATCTGGATATCTGCAGCTTTTCTTTGTTGTATTTCATATTTTGATAGACATTCATCTTAAAATGTTATTTTTCAAAGCAAAAATGTCACACAATGCAGTTTTTAGCCTCTCAAAGTAGAATTGTTTCTACTTCTCTCAGTTTTATATCATACTATTTAGGTCAATTTATCGTTAAAAGTGATATTTTATGCTTTGATCATCCACGTTGCTAATTGCCGCGGGAGAAGTTGCTTTCGTCTTTTCCCGTGCACGAGTCTGCAGAAACCCCGTGCACCAAATGCATCTAATTAAAAGTCTTCATGTGGAAGCCAAAGCAGGATCTGGATGTTCATTTTTGCCCAATTCTTTTCTCCAAAATGCAGTTAAATATCATATTTTTATGGTCCTTTTATCGTTTAATGTCATTTTTTGTGCAAATAATCGAACAAAATGCAGTTTCTCTTTTGATTTTCTCCATTTTCTACCATATAAGAGAGTGAGGGTCTCCGTGGGAGAAGTTGATTTCGTCTCGTCTTTTCCCGTGCACGAGTCTGCAGAAACCTTATGCACCAAATGCATCTAATTAAAAAAGACCTCACGTGGAAACAAAGCATCTCTTTCCTGAACTGTCTTCCTCACACCCTTTCCTTCTGTTTCACCTTGACTCCTCCACTCTCCCCTCTCTCACAGATCTTTTATATCCCTCTCCTCTCCGCCTCACGCTGTTGAAACACTCGTCTTACAGTCGGTTCACACGAGGTGATCTCAGTTATCAGCTTCCTCTTCCTCTGCTTCCTGTTTTGCTCTCCCTCGTAAAGACTCTTAGTTTATTTCCAGGAAACCAGATAACCTCTCTCCCTGATTTCATGCTGAGCTGCCATCAGATAACGAGCGCTGGTAACTCCAGTTGATTCCGGGAAGGAGCAGTTCAAAATACAAATGGAGGTCTTTTTCCAAGTCGAACGTATTGCATCTTGTAAGAAGTGAGATTGTGAGAGTGCAGGAAGTGATTGTGTTGTTGTTAGCAGATGGAAGCAGACATCTGACATCCTGCAGCGTGTGAACACCAGACACACAGTACATGTCTTTTTCTAATGGAGGGATCTGTGCAGCAGAGAGGTCAGAGGTCAGTACAAAGCCTGCTCTGATGTAAAGGTGCAGACAGGATGGAAAAGAGCCACATGCAAATATCCTAAAATAAACAACAAATAAACCCTTGATGCACGCTTGATTCAGGTGTTTCACGTGCAAATTAAGGAGTTTTGCACATTATTAGACAACGAAACAAGGACGCTTAGGGCCAGCTTTTACCTAAATGTGCTGCACAGTTTGACTCTAGGAGGTTTTTCTCCGTTCCTGTGTGTTTGGGAGAGTTTGCAGTCGTCACGGTCCAATGTGCAACTCGAAGAAGTGTTCTGGGTGAATCTGAACCCTCGCAGACAGCAGGAAGCGTCTCGGTTCAGCGCTTTGAACTTTTCAAAGCAATCTTTCAAAAACATTTAGCATCCAACCTTTCCTGCAGCCTCTGTGAGTCTAAGAATCACATTCAGAATATTAGATTTATCCCCGGGGGAAATAGGGGTTGTTCCGGTTGCTCAATTTTAGGATAAAAAGATAGATACATTTCCCAAAATATGTATATAAACATAAGGAAAAGAAAACCTTGGTAGTGTTTATGGTGCAGAACACACGGGTCCTTGTTGTGTTCACTTGTTCTGAACTTTAGCCGTCGAACAGGCTTTAAAACGGAGCATCTAACCTTCCCTGCAGCGAAGAAAGAATCACATTCAGAATATCTGATCTATCCCCGGGGGAAATAGTGTTTGTTTAGTTGCACGAGAAAAAGATAATAACTATTTCAATGTGTAATTAAAGTAATATATAATAATATATTCTACTGAACCTCTCTTCCAACGACCGCTAAAAAAAAGAGTGTTTATCCTGCAACACAAACGGATCCTGTTGTGTTCGTTTTAAACTTTAGCCGTCGAACAATCTTAAACTTAACACAAAGGACTGATGGCTATTAGTTGGTGTTATTTGGTCATGATGACCTCTCAATCATGAATCTGAGGAATCTGAGTCCAGCAGGAGGCCGTGTTTTTCCCAGCAGCCTCAGCTAC
>CM062266.1:37942376-37979876 GCA_031216635.1 Dissostichus eleginoides | reverse complement strand
CACACACACAGACACACACACACACACACACACATACACACACACGGCACACACACACACACACACACACACACACACACACACACACACAACACACACACACACACACACACACAACACACACACACACTGTGTCATGCTCTTGTCAGTCAGCCAGGCTTAGTTTACCACCGGGCCAAAATAGACGATGTCTGTCCTTCAGGATGCCTCTCTCTCTCTCTCTCTCTCTCTCTCTCTGTCTCTCTCTCTCTCTCTCTCTCTCTCTCTCTCTCTCTCTCTCTCTCTCTCTTATTTGTTTTATGTCCTATATATATTCATGTTGCTCTGTTGGAGGAGCCTTTTAAGTTTGTAATGACATTTCTACACTGTAGCTGCTGAGCACATGATGATAAAGCCTTGAACTGCCTCACAGGTTTTAGGGGGCGTCGTTCGAGCGCCAGAAGGAAATAGAGCTCGAGTCATTCCTCGGTCAGAGATGAATATGTAGATATTTCTCTTTGTGTGTTTAGTCTGCGTGGAGCAGCAGATGGTTTGTGTTTTGCAGGATGAAACGTTTCAGAATAGAGAACAGTTTTGCAGATTTGCAGATGTCAGAAAATGCTAAATCTAAGACGGCCTCTTGATATGTAAAAAGGTTTCAATGTGTGTCATTTAAAAGAGTTCCTATTCTGCTTTCTGTGGTGTTCCCTCTGCTCCAACACACTGTATCATCAGCAGGAGAGGAGAGGACTCTTTAAAGTAGAGACACTACATACTGATATACACCTGAACATCAGCAGGAGAGGACTCTTTAAAGTAGAGACACTCATACTGATATACACCTTAACATCAGCAGGAGAGGACTCTTTAAAGTAGAGACACTCATACTGATATACACCTGAACATCAGCAGGAGAGGACTCTTTAAAGTAGAGACACTACATACTGATATACACCTGAACATCAGCAGGAGAGGACTCTTTAAAGTAGAGACATACATACTGATATACACCTGAACATCAGCAGGAGAGGACTCTTTAAAGTAGAGACACTAATACGATATACACCTGAACATCAGCAGGAGAGGACTCTTTAAAGTAGAGACACTACATACTGATATACACCTGAACATCAGCAGGAGAGGACTCTTTAAAGTAGAGACACTACATACTGATATACACCTGAACATCAGCAGGAGAGGACTCTTTAAAGTAGAGACACTACATACTGATATACACCTGAACATCAGCAGGAGAGGACTCTTTAAAGTAGAGACACTACATACTGATATACACCTGAACATGAGGAGAGTAGGTTGATCTTGATTTCTTTTGACCCGCATGCCGACAGGATGTCTTAATAACCTTGGTAACACGATCTCTCCTCCTGCAGCAAATCCACTCCTTTAGTATCTGATCATTATTATAATACGTGACTCTTCAGAAGCTTTTAAGTGAAAGGACAGAGTGAACTGGAACAGAGATGTCAGCAGGAGGTCACTTTGACTTTATTTCTCTTTGTGTTGCAGTTTTTTCCTTCTGTGCAGCGCTGAAGGTCACGGGTGTTTCACTGCCTCCTGCAGCGCCTCCTAAAAGCACTCCTAAAATAGCACACGGCATATCACACTTCAGTTTCCCTCTGCACAACAAGCTGTTTTCAAAGCCAGCTAAACATTCTGGAGAGCCGCAGCATACGGTGAACACAGAGGGAGATTGTTGCCTTTTTAGCAGCTTACGACTTTCATAGCATGCACACCAGAGTCAGAATACGATGTATTGGAGGTTTACACATGCACTGCATTAGCTCTGGTGCATAATGGTGCATGCATAAACACAGGAAGAGAGTTAGGTGGTAAAAAGGAGCACATTTGATAAAAAACCCTCAGAAACTTGAGGATTTTGAACTTTTTAAAGGTATTTTGGGTGCATTTTCTCTTTTTAAGACAGTGTACAGAGCATCCAAAGAATGCACTCACCACATTCAAAAATGAGAAAACAACCTATACAGAAATAATAACTACAACTCAAAAGTTAATTGTACTATAAGAAATGTACACTTACAAAAAAGGCAATAAAATAGGGAAATGTCTGTTAAAAATAAAATATATGGCGTAAATAAAAACAAAAGAAAATATAAATAATAAATTAAACATCAAGAAATTGGACAAATAGAATATAAATTAAAATACTATATATACATCACAAAAAGGAAACCTAATAAGAATATGTCTGTGAGAAATAAATAATGTGCACTTTATATTTGAATTTTAATACGAAGAGCCGTGCAAAGAGGTAGCTTTGTGCAGAAACGTGCAAAATACAACAGGGAATTTGCAAAATGTACCAAAGGAGTGAGAGGAATGTCTCGTGTTGTAATGTGTGCAATAGAAACAGCGTAATTCACGAATAAATGGAAAAAGTCATATAAAAAGATTATTGGATGCCAAGGTCAGAGGAGGAGGAAGTCGGAGGCGCGATTATGATTCATTTCAAACGCAGAGAGAGTTTCAGTCTCAGAGTGACGCTGATGAGAGAGACGTCAGAGAGGAGTCAGAGGGGGAGGTGAGACAAAGGTGGTGAGGAGAGAGAGGGGGAGGAAGAGGAGGGAGGAAGAGGAGGAGGAGGGAGGATGTTTGTCTGCAGCCGAAAGGAGGGATGGAGAGAAAGAGAGGAAGAGGAGAGACATTTTCATCAGGATTATCCTGCAGCAGAGAATTCATCTCGGAAAGTGGCCCAGTGCTTAGTGAAAACACACCACACACACACACACACACACACACACACACACACACCACACACACACAACACACACACACACACCCGTAAAAAGCTCAGCTTCACCTCAGTTTGCCCAGGAAAGCCCTCTCCTCCTGCAGCTGGATCTGTATGCATCATTCTCTGTGTGTGTGTGTGTGTGTGTGTGTGTGTGTGTGTGTGTGTGTTCCTGCTTTCTGATTCTCCTCCCACTTGATTACTCTGTTTATTCGTGGTGAAACCCTAAAAAAACTCTTCCTTTGAGAGTCTTTGAAGGCAGCGCGGTGCTTTTAATTCCAGCTCCACGTGTAGAGTTCAGGCTAGGTGCAGAAAGTCTGTAAAACTAAAGACTAACACAACACAAAGTGGACAAATGCAGCGTGGTGCAGGTGCCTGAAGTCGATGCCAGATTATTGATTTCTGGTTGTGCAAACATTGGCTCTAAACGGATGTGTGAGGGTTGACTGCTTTCTCTGTTTTTGTATTAGTAGATTGTAATATTTTGGGGACTTTCTGTCAGTCGATTGAAAACAAATGTTCCCCTGAGCTCTGGGATATTCTAAAAGGAATGTTTTACTTCATTTGGATGTTTTTTATGTATTTTTGGGGCATTTTCTCTTTTTCGACACTGTACAGTAGCTTAACTTTATTTTTTGAAAGAGTTAAACCCTGCAGGGGCTTAAAGCTTCAATTTGTTCTTACTACAGTATATGGTTCATATTCAAATGAAGTTTAGTTCAGAGCTGGAGGATTTCCTTCAGTACTTGATCCATGGAGGTTTCTGCTCAAAAGCATAAATTGATTTTGTGATATTATACTGTTTCAGATTATCTCCAGAGCTCTGGAGAGGTTGATGTAATCACCTGAGGCCTGGATTTATCTGTGTGTGTGTGTGTCTGTGTGTGTGTGTGTGGTGTGTGTGTGTGTGTGTTTACATACCTGCAGCTCATAACACAAACATGTATTACACGTGTTTCTCTGTATCAGATATACAGATATGTGTGTGTGTGTGTGTGTGTGTGTGATGGAGGGTTGATGTGTGTGTGTGTGTGTGTGTTGATGTGTGTGTGTGTTATGGTGGTTTGTTGTGCATTCCTGTCATCACATCTCTCTGTCTCCTCATCACTTTGTTACAAACATCGTTGCATATCATTGGTTTTATTGTGTGTGTGTGTGTGTGTGTGTGTGTTACACTGCTTTTAGTTTCTTTACAAATGTCTATATATATGGAAAATATTCATACTAGTTCCTCTAAGTCCATGGAGATGTCTTTAAATGTCTGGTTTATCGTGCAAAACCCAAACATATTCAATTCATTGTGATTTCAAGTGAGAAAAGCTTGTTTTTCTGCTCATTTCACCGGCTAAAAACGGTACACTTCTGCATGAAAACGGTTCTCAGTTGGTGGTGAACCACAGCGAGTGTTTGTGCTCGACCGTTCCCTGCGTCGCCTCATTGTTGTGTAAAGGTTGTGAAATCAGACACCGCTGTATCTCTGTCACATTTACATGCAACACAAAGGAGGCTGTATAGGTGTAACCGGGACGTGGCTGTGGCCAGGCATCGTAAAGTGAGGTCAGGTGTGTTTATGGCCTTAGTGTGTTTGTGTAGCATCTCTGTCACAATCTGTACAGCTTTATATACACTGCCCTTAACATAAGATAATCCCCATTATCAGTTAGTGGGTAAACAGGTCATGGTGGTCAGGTTTAACACAGGATCTGAATCAAGACTAAAGCACCAAACGAGAAGCACATGACGTCTTTTCACCCCTTTGTTCGTGGATGTCGTATAGTTTCCGTCAGTGGGTGTTTGCTGGGACATCAAAAGAAATACATAGATGATATATGGACCTTTAGAGAGTGTTGTTTTGCCTCCGTCGTGTTTTCATAGGTCAAGTTACATTCTAGTTAAGAGGATATCTCAGAAACACCGAGAGGGAATTTCTATTCATTTGGCACAAACGTCCACTTAGACACAAGGATGACCCCCTCAGGTGTTGGTGTTTAAATGTCACTGTTACCTCACAAAACACAATGTTCTTGTTGTAAGACGATTTCACAAAAATGTCTAATAGAATTGTTTTTTAAAGCGAGGACGTTTTACCCAGACATGGATGTAAACCTGGACGTGAAAATTGAGCTGTAATAAAAACAATATCAGCATTTTAAAGAAGTTACAGGGGCACAGACAACAACATGAAGTACAGTTATGGATGACCAATCATTTATAGTGATAGTAAATTAAACAGCTTATGTGTGAAACCAAAGAAACTGGAGTTTTTGACACTGTTTCCACAGCGTAAACTCATATGTTAGCATGCTTGTGCTAATGTGCTTGTTTCTTATTGGGTGTAGGGCTGCGTAATAATGTATAATTGTAAATTAAATATGTGAATATATCTGAATGAAGTATTGTGAATCTGCAGAGAAGTCCTGGCCTACAAACTGTATTTTATAGACCTTATAACACATTATTTATGATATTGCAATTATAATATTAGTCAGAAATAATCTCAATGATGTATTTTCTAAGTGTGCAGCCCATCCTACACCATGTAATATTCCACTGATAGGTCCTGCTGTTCGGGGATGACAGCTCCAGCTCTGCAGCGCTGCATGTTTCCATATCTACACTGTTGTTTTTAATATATGGAAATGAGTATTTATGCATTATTATCCATCAGTGATGAGCTTTAGCAGCCATTATGTTGCCCTGCGTGAGGTCAGCAAGTCATAAAACATGATAAACGTCCCTAAGTAACCATAATTCATAAAGCTGACACGCCATCCTGTCCTCATGATGGCATAACATCAATGTAATGACAATTCAAAGATGGCTTTATGGAGGATTACCGGAGTGTGTGTGTGTGTGTGTGTGTGTGTGTATGTGTGTGTGTGTGTGTGTGTGTGTGTGTGTGTGTGTAAGAGGTGGCTGCAGACTTGAATGGCTTCATTGTGTCTCTGCAGCACTATCTGGAGACAGAGAGGCGAGCCAACACACACACTTTGACACACATAATGAGAAGCACTGTACTTGAATCAACAGGTCTGTTCTCTAATGGACGCTCTGACGTTAACGCTGTTCGCCTCCGACTCGTCTCCGTGTACATCCGACACTCTCATACACACCGAGCAGTCGATGGAGTCTGATGAAGCCTTATCTTAAATTCTGGTGTGTAAATATTGTGTTAGTTTTAGGCTAGTGGTGAGGCTTGGGTAGAGCGGAGGTAACACTGGCTGGTTTGTCAAAAACAACCAAGTCTCTTTCCAGTTCTTTCATTTCTCTTACGGTTTTTGATGCCGTTCTCGTTGCCATTTCCTTCAACTCTTATGTTTGTTTTCTGTCGCAGCCATATCTTAAATTCTGGTGTGTAAACATTGTGTCTATAGCGAGTTACTGCCAGAGAACATGTTAACTCATGCAAGAGATTCAAGGGCAATGACCAGAGAATCCCCAGTCCTGAGGAACAGTTCCTAACACCAACTTGCTCCTGTTGGTATGTGAGGTAAAGTGTAGAAAGCGATCTCACTTACTGGAAATACTCTGTTAGTTTAAGGCAAAGGGTGAGGCTTGATTAAAGTGGAGATAACACAGGCTGGTTATTCATAAACAACCATGTCTCTTTCCAGTTCTTGAATGTGTCTTACGGTTTTAGATGCAGCTCTTAAAGTTCATCGTCTCTCCAGTTCTCGTTGCCATCTCCTTCAACTCCTATGTTTGTTTTCTGTCGCAGCCATATCTTAGATTCTGGTGTGTAAACATGGTTTCTATAGCGAGTTACTGCCATGCACGTGATTAAGGTTTCCAGAGAACATGTTAACTCATGCACGAGATTCAAGGGCAATGACCGGAGAATCCCCAGTCCTCAGGAACAGTTCCTAACACCAACTTGCTCATGTTGGTACGTAAGGGAAAGTGTTAAAAGCGATCTCCTTTACTGGAAATACAGGGTTTCAAACTCAATGTCATCGCGGGCCTCATTGGCATTATGTTTTCACTCAAAGTAATCACACGCCGCTGATGAGAGAGACGTCAGTGAGGAGCATACTGTCCTGAAGTAACGGCAGATTTAAATCATAATGTTGTTTTGTAATGTGGATCAGCAGGTTAGTTGCTCCTCCTCGTTCCAGACGGAAAATATGTCCAGGAATGTTGGATCGATTCCCTATCTTTCTTACATTCAGACCAAGAACAAGTTGACGTTGTGGATTCTGATTTCTCTCTGGCTGGTTGACACTTATAGTCTGGAGTTACATATCTTGACAACTATTAGAAGAATTTTGACAACATTTGGTATCCTCCTCAGGGTTCATTATGATAACCCTAACTAACCCTTGTGCCGTTATCTGGTCCGAATGTCTGTATCTACTTTGGTTTATGACTTAAACCTCACATAAACACAAGTTGAGGAAATAGTTTAAAATCTATGGTACCAGTCATTTCTTGATCTTGAGGTCACGTGGAGGTGTGCTAGCTTTGGATTGATTGTTTTAATATGATGAGAGATTGAAACTCAAGTTGTGATCTTGGTTTGTCTTTGGCAGGATGTAATGTTTAGCCAGTATTATCCTCAGGGTTCATTATGATAACCCTAACCCTTGTGTTACTGATTTTCTGTCTTGTGCCATTATCTGGTCCGAATGTCAGTATCTACTTTGTAAAAATCCCTGTTTGAGTTGAGGAAATAGTTTAAAACTATGGTATACCAATCTGTTCTTGATCTTGAGGTCACGTGGAGGTGTGCTAGCTTTGGATTGACTGTTTTAATATGATGAGAGATTGAAATTAGAGTTGACGTCAGTGATCTGGGTTTATCTTTGCGACGTTTCGCCAGTTTTCTCCTCAGGATTAATTGATTCCTGACTGACTCAGGCCCTACTTTGGATCATGACTAAGTACCGAAAGAAACCAAATAAAAAGCAATGTAGGACTAGGAAATTAATACAAGTATGTCTGCATATCACCAAGGACTCCTAAACCCAAGGAGTCTGCTTCATACCAATGTTTTCTTGATCTTGATTTGATTGTATGAGACTATTAAAAGCCTCCCTTCCTGTTAGCGTTGGTTGGTTTAATCAGCTCTGTTGGCAGAGGGACAGACTGACATTCAAAGCCCATATCTTTCATTTGTTGAATACAAATTACAGTGTAGTTACAGTCATTGTTGCATATCTCACTCCACCCAACAGTGATATGTCAGTGTGGCGTAGGTCAATATTGTTCAGTAAACCGTGCTAGTCCTCTTTGTCCAGGTTGTATAAATAGTGCATGAATAGCTCGTTAAAACTCCCTTTTGTATTGTTTCTATGTGTGTTAGGGTTGGTTCTTTGTTGCAGTAACAGGAAAGGTTGGGAGTAACATATAGGGGTGTTTCTAGAAAGATATAGTATGAGTACGGTGGCGCTGATCTTGTTTACAAGATATATAAATGGTCTCGAGAACATGACGCCCGTATACAAGGTGTCTCCTGACGTAAACAACAACGTGACGTCGGAGCTCCGTGAAAACAAAGCTGTCTCTGCGTCTGACGCTCTGTTTGATTCTCAGATTTCTGGATTAATTATACAGTTTTTGACGAACAGAAATATTGTTTTCTGGCATCACTTTAACATTTTACGGGGAAAATCTGCATTTTGGTTTCAGGGAGCAGCGCCGAGAGTAAATCACCCGGTGCCGACAAAACCCTGGAGGTAAAAGTCAAAAAACAACCAATTTAGAGAGTTGGAACTAAGCATTAATTAATATGAAGACATAGGGAGAGTTGATCTTAACATCTTGATCCACATTTAGTGATATTTACACCAAGCTATAATGTTCCTTTGTGTAGGTTTGTAGTTCATAGAGGCTTTTTGTTAGATCGTTTACTGACAATATGCAACGGTTTGAGTCCCTTTTTTATTTTATTGAAATTGTTAAAGCACAACCACATTGCCAGACAAAAATGTTGGTTATGTATACACTTCAAATCAGCCTTGTATTGTGTTTACAATAAATTACACCACATGATGAAGGTTGTGAAACCATTGGTTAGGCAGAAAAACAACTGGTTTGAATTAGAAAAATCAGATCATGGTTTTGGCTCAATGGCAACCGTATTTCCTGGGCATTGAAACGATTGAATCTGTGGCACCTAAACTGAGGTCATACTGCCTTTTGTTCACTGATCCAACACAATGATCCCGTGAGGTTCAGCGAGGCAGAGCTGACCTCTGTCGTCAAAGTCAACAAGGACAAAGTTAAAGCTCCATGTGTTGATTTCGAGCAGGAAATGTGATATAAATCTGGTACACACACACACACACACACACACACACACACACACACACACACACACACACACGCACACACACACACGCACGCACACACACACGCACACACTCACGTTAGCTCGCACGCACGCACGCACGCACGCACGCACGCATGCACGCACTCACACACACACACACACACACACACACACACACTCACACACACACACACACACACTCACTCACGCTCGCTCGCTCGCACGCACGCACGCACGCACGCACGCACGCACGCACGCACGCACGCACGCACGCACGCACGCACGCACGCACGCACACACACACACACACACACATAAATAACAGACGTGATCCTCGTGTGCTCGCTTCACCTGGGAGATGTTGCTGTTGCATGCATGTAAATGTTTCTGAGGACAAAAATCTGAGCGCCAGCATTTTGTGAATTCCTCCGGTGGAAGAAATGCTTTTGATGGAGGAAACGTCAGGTTGCAAATGAAAGAAAAATGATCTTTAGAAGAAAACAGAATGAGGATTCTTGCAGCATGGAGAAAAGACATTTAGGGCAAAATGTGGATTTTCGTAGTTAGGGAAATGTCCTTTTAGACAGTGACCTATCCAGCTTTTTGTGTCTATTTCAGATAACACTCTTAAATGTGGATTTAAATGACTGAATTTCAACCTACGTCCAGGTTCTTTGCTAATTTTCTTCAACAAAACCTCACACATCAAGTTTAAAAAGTATGCATTTCCCAGTACCGCTGATTGCCAGGCGATAACTAGGATTTTATTTTGAAAAACATCAACACAGCCCTATCAGCAAAGATTTAGCATGAAAAAGATATCTTGGGCAGCTAACAGGCAAGTCTGAGCCCTGTCCTCATCATGGAGTCTGTTTCAGTAAGAGAGTTAGGGTGTAACATTATTGACTTGATTTTTAATCTACTTTTTCCTCAAATATTTTCAATAACACAAACTCTAATCTGCTTATTTTCACACACGAAGTATCTTATTTTCATGTTACCTCCTGTATCTATACCTATTTCTTCCTCCTGTTCCTCCTCCTCTTCCTCCTCCTCTTCCTCTCTGCAGGCTTCCTCTAATCACTGCCGTTCTGTCAGCATGGTGTTTCTCATCAGTGATTGAAGGCTGGTAAAGAGAGTCTATTTTGAGATGCACATCATGGAGCTGAAACTATTGTGTTTGTCGCTAAAATCAGACGTTATTGTTATTGGCAAAAATGAATATAGAATTGCTTTTTTACGGGTTTTCTTTGCACTTTTTATCGAAAGCATCACCCTCCTGTGTAATATGTCCAAAAATGTCCGAAAAATATGGTTAGAAATGTGTTTTAAATACATATACAATAGTGAAAAATGTCCAAAAAAAGGAGAGAAAATTCTCAAAATGTTCTGAAATTTATTTTTAAAGGAAAAGTAGAACAAATGTGCAAAAAAAACCCTGAAAAACAGAAAAGTGCAAATAAATCTGTTCAATATTTATAGAAAAATATTCAATATAAAACAACTCCATGAAGATCGTCTTAAAATGTATCATCTGCTTTAAATTGTACTCGTAGTTATTGGTTTTATGTGATTTATTGACAGTGGTTAAAGCTGCCCCTGTGTGTGTGAATAATGTAATCGTCGCCTTTTTTATTTACACACACAGCGTTGTGTTGATTGGGACCGCCTGTATGAACAGCGTTTGTAAATCTACTCTTTCTCTATTCGAACCCTGCTCTCTATAACCATTGAATTCTGGGAGACAAAGTCAGTGTGAAACAGGAAGTGAGTGTTTTGCTGTTCATTCTGATGTATTGGCACATTTTAACGTCTATAATCTGCTCTTAAAGTCTCACTGACGAGGCATGAAGTCACAGAAACCCCCCGGCTGTTTCAGGAACATAATGCAGCGTTTTGTCACCAAATAGAGACGCTGTTTGTGCCTCTAAATGATCCAATTTATCTTCGCGGGCAAACAGCTGCGTTTGTGTTGGCGTCGCACCGCAGTTAAACCACAGAAACAGCCTCACTATTGTCGGATGAAGTCAGGAATTTGTTGTTGTGTTTCGGGTCAAGACTCTCTTTGTCCTTTACGGGAAAGTCAATCTATGGCAAATCTACAATACTCACTTGTACCGAGACGTATGCATGAATGGGACATATTCACAATAGAGTAGTGCAGGAATGAGTCCTACAACCCCTAAATTAGTCATCATTTTAGCGCTTCCTGTTCCCTTGTCTGGAAGTGCAATGTGATTTTTGATGGATGCCTCAAATAAAGTCTTAAAAGAGTCTAAGCGAGACTGCTGACTTTCACTATGCCGAAAACTAGATTATCTTGCTAAACAAAATATGTAAATATCATAAATTACAGAGCTTTTTTTCTGCAATAATCCAAGGAATGAGTCAGCATTTCAGCACTTCCTGTCCCCTGGACTGGAGGTCAATGGTTTTCTGAATGTGTTTTTGGTTGTTATCCTGAAATAAGGTCTGTGGTTAACACAAGCTGCAGTCATGTGACCGTACTGTAGTTCCTTTATAGCCCAACATTAGCCGCCTTTAGCTTAGCGGTGGTGACGTGAAGTCATGTGACCGTGCTGTAGTTCCTTTATAGCCCAACATTAGCCACCTTTAGCTTAGCGGTGGTGACGTGAAGTCATGTGACCGTGCTGTAGTTCCTTTATAGCCCAACATTAGCCTCCTTTAGCTTAGCGGTGGTGACCTGAAGTCATGTGACCGTGCTGTAGTTCCTTTATAGCCCAACATTAGCCTCCTTTAGCTTAGCGGTGGTGACGTGAAGTCATGTGACCGTGCTGTAGTTCCTTTATAGCCCAACATTAGCCTCCTTTAGCTTAGCGGTGGTGACGTGAAGTCATGTGACCGTGCTGTAGTTCCTTTATAGCCCAACATTAGCCTCCTTTAGCTTAGCGGTGGTGACCTGAAGTCATGTGACCGTGCTGTAGTTCCTTTATAGCCCAACATTTTTTTTTCTCATTGTGTTATACTCCTTAGTTTCCTCTCGTTAAAAATAACCTCACATCACCCCTCTGATTTACTTCCTGTCTCCTTTGTCCTTGCCTGTTGCACTAATTACTCTCATTAAAGAAGTCTTCTTCAACCGGGATGCCTGTTAAGGTCAGAGGAATGTTGTTTTTCTCTTCTCTGTTGCTGGGGAGACTTCCCTTCTGCTTTTTTTCTGTACAGTTGGTTGATTGAAAGAGAAGTGATCCAGGAAATGAAGGTTATTCTGCTCCCCACACTGAAGAATTCAGAATGTAAGCAATGCAGTGAGCAGCAAATTGAATGAGCAGTGAAGGGTTTTGGTGGGGAGGGTTTGCAGGAAGTTTAGTGTCCCTGCTGTTTTTAGGTCAAAGAGAGCAGAGCAACCAAATAAGGTATTTCCACTTCTCAGATTGTCTAATTTGAATATCTTAACGGTCTAAGATACATTGTTTATTCGTCTGAGTTTCAGGCATTGCCTTTAATTTCCCAAGCGGGGGATTTTACTCAGGGTTTTGTAGTTTTTAATATTGCTCCATACTCAGGATCAAGAAATACTTACCTGATTATCCAAAACCTAATCGAAAAATACACATTTAGGCTAGAAAAAAGTCAGAAAATGTCTATTAAATTCATGCCAGAAATACGTAAAAAAAAAATATTTAAAAAAAATAGAAGAAAAGTGTGAAAAAACTCATTGAAAAAATGTGGGAATTTGCGCTTCTATTGGCTAGCGCTCCAACACATTGTACGTGATAGGTTAAGGGGCGGGATATCTCTAAGCGGTTGACCAATCACAACAGAGCCTGCCAGCTAACACAGTAGAGACACTTAATACTGATATACAGCTGAACATTATCAGAACACGTCCTCTTGTTGTATTCTTATTATTTTCCAGTGTCATATACAAGTATTTATTTATTTATCTGTTCATTAAAGATGATAATTCTTCAGCTGCATCTCCATATGTAAAAAAGCACTCAGAGGGCGGTCAATTACATGCAGATGTCCTTAATTTACCATCACACTGAGGAAGTCCTCACATAACAAGTGGGCCCCTGAACGTCTTCTGCGTGTGAATGTGTGTGTGAATGTGTGTGTGGCTGATGATGAGGAGGAGGAGCGGACAGATGTTTGCTGAGGATCTCAATAACACCCCGCTGCTTTATGGAAATGTGTGTGAGTGCATTTTATTTCCTGTAGACTAAAGGAAAGTGTATTTAGAGGTAGGTAGATAGGTAGGTAGGTAGGTAGGTAGGTAGGTAGGTAGGTAGAGAGAGAGAGAGAGAGAGAGAGAGAGAGAGAGAGAGAGAGAGAGAGAGAGAGAGAGAGAGAGAGAGAGAGAGAGAGAGAGAGAGAGAGAGAGAGAGAGAGAGAGAGAGAGAGAGAGAGAGAGAGAGGGTAGGTAGAGAGAGAGAGAGAGAGGGTAGGTAGAGAGGTAGATAGATAGATAGGTAGGTAGAGAGAGATAGATAGATGGATGGATGGGTAGGTAGAGATAGATAGATAGATGGATGGATGGGTAGGTAGGTAGAGAGAGATAGATAGATGGATGGATAGATAGAGAGAGAGATAGATAGATGGATGGATAGATAGAGAGAGAGATAGATAGATGGATGGATAGATAGATAGAGAGAGAGATAGATAGATGGATGGATAGATAGATAGAGAGAGAGATAGATAGATAGATAGATAGATAGATACTTTATTCATGCCAAATTGGGAAATGATTTTGTTACAGGACCAGTGTTTAATATTGAATAAGTTCAGTCACTGCTGACCAAAGCTTAACCATCAAACTCATGCCCTCTCTTTGCATTTTGCAGGATATTTGGGTGTTTCATTCTCTGTTGCATCCCGCTGTGTGTTCAGGTGAAGTCGTTCTGCATCATTAGAGACTAAAACAACCAACAAACGATTACGACTTCTTGCACAGTCTCTTTTGCAAGTTAAATTCTGCTTTTACAGGCACATCTAAATCACTGAAACACAAAACACACTGGAGGTTGTGGACTTAAAGGAATGTAAATCTTGTATATAGGATGCAAACCTTAAACAAATAGTACAACATTCACATACAAGATCCCATTTTCTGTATATAAACGTGTCGTTCCTGAGTACTAACATTTATGTTTCCTTTAGAGGAGGATCTACGTTCTCCACACAGGGTTTAGAGAGATTAAGTGTCTGTCGTTTCACAGAAAAAGCCTCATGCTTGTTTAGACTCTCCCACCTTCTGCTGGTGCGATCACTGCTTTAAAGCCCAGAAATGCACAGGAAACGAAGAGAGATTATTTAAAACAATTTAAACGTTCCACTTGCCTCCAATCAGCCGACGCAGAATAAGTGGATCATCAAACCGCTGCGAGCATCTGCTGGAGTTTAATTTGAAGGAATCAACAGAGTGGATGTTTTATATTTAGTCAGAAAAAAGACAGCTTGACTCCTGCTGATTAAAGTAGATCAAACTGGGCAGGACAAACTCTACTCCCACAACACTGAGAAACAAAACATCTCTCAACTCTTTGTAATTCCTCCAAATGTGGAAAACAGCATTACCATAAACTTGAGTAAGGGTCATATCACTATTTTACATAGTATCCGTGCCTATTGGCTGTTACCTGCCTATGCGTGTGCTTTTCTATCTGTTGCATGTCTATGGTTTTGCATATACACGCTTTTAATCATGTGTTATTGCCTGTGTTTATGTGCCATCAACATGCCAGATGGAAATTAGGCTACATTTGGCACATTTGAGTGATTGACTACAAACTGCTCATGTCAATTTATGTGCATTTTACCTCCTTAAGATGTGAATAGTTCAATTAAAAGATAAGTCTTCAGCCTGGATTTAAAAGTAGTCAGAGTTGTAGTGGGCACGTCATTTTCCAGCCTGAGACCTGAAAAACAGGCTCTGGGCTCAACAGGTTAACCTTACTGTTGTCCTTGGGTCAAATATGATCCGTTCCCAAATGTTTTATGTCTGGATAAAGGTTAATTTCATGTTAGTTCCAGAAAAATAACACGTCTGCTTGTAAACTAACTTTTTCCACGAGAAAATAATCATGATTTAATCATTAGGGTTAGTATTCAAATCTATAGCATCTGTGGTCTTCTGGGGTACATTTTGTAAGATCATTCAATACATTTTCCTTTTTTAACTCATAAAATAGGTCCGTTTTTGTTCAAATGAGGTATATTGACCAAACATGTCAGAAAGAAGAGTAACACTTGGTAATAAGTAGGAATAAAGTCGCCTTAAAAGGTGTTTGACAGGTTTGGGTGATTATTTATACTATCTGCTTCATGACTAGTCAAACTGAGAGGACAACAGTTGATAGAAAGACGACAGAAGGATTACAGTAATACAAGGAGAAAGGGGTTAGCCTCAAAGCTAGCTACAATTCTGGCTAACTTAAGGTGGACTGACCTTTAAGGTGGACCAGCCTCTGCAGCTTTTGTTAATTGTAACTGTTTAATTCGAGCATTTATCGGTCATATATCTTAGTGTCTGTTAACGGTTCAAGGGTTGATTTTGTAGCATGTTGTTGACTTTAAATCTCCGTGTTAAACAGCCGGTGGTTTTGTCGTCTCTTCTTTTCGAGTAAATAATCCTCTGACAGAATTGAAAGCAGAACCAAGTCCATACTCCAAAAAAACCTCACAAAGTATCAGACTCTGATTTTCAAACGTTGTCCATATCCTTCTCTTTCCAAATGTCCATGTTAGTGGTCCTTAAAACCAGGAAGGAGATGTTTTTTTTAAATAAAGGAAGTAGGTTTGATCACATGTGAGCTTTTTTGTGATCATGTGATTTAATCAAAAACTCCAGAACAGCCACACGTTGGTAAAACTGTGCCAGTTTGAAGCCAAAACAGATCCTTAAAGTCCCCAAAAAGCTCTGAAAAAATATCAATTTGCTGGTCATCATGCATCAAATTGTGTTCGTTGTTTGACGAGCTGATGTGTGACTGAACAATCCTCCACACTTCAAAATGCTGCTGCAAATTACGACTCATTAAGAACAAAAAACACTTTCATAGTGTAAGTTAACGGCACTAATAGCAGGTGCTGTGAACATGTGTCTGATTAATCTCTGTACCTCGATCTCATTTAACACAACACTATGCATGGTGTTAACTATACAAATCGATTCCCCCCCCCCTCATTAAATCATTGATCTATGTCACTGTGCTAATCGTGCGGTGCTCATCATGTCTCTGAGCTGAGCCTTTTTGTTATTCTCTGCCTGAAGCCATTTGTAGTTCTTCGTCTCGTTGTCGCCTCCGGTGTTATTTTTCAGGAACGAAATGAATAATGCATCTCGAAGGTATCTGCAGCGGGAGACAGAGCGAGGCAGCAGGAGAGAGAAATAATGACAGTGAGGTGTCAGATCGAAAAAGGTGTCAATAGTTGTTGTTTGTTTGTGTGCAGGAGAGAGAGCAGTAAACAGCCTGCGGATATCCACCTGCTCTCAGAGGATTGCACATGCTAACATACGCTAACACACAGCTCAGGGTGCATGACATTTCATTTTCATTTATTCTACAGTTCTACTGTTTCCTGCACGTTCCTATAGCCTTTAACATGTGTTGTTTAATGTTCTCATGTTCTGGATCTGCAGATAGAAGGGCACTGGAGATGCTAGCACTGTTAGCATGCTGCCAAATGCTAACAAAAGACACCTATGGCACGGAAACATGAGATGAGAAATCATCCAAACATTCATTTATTACAGTGTAAATTCTGAAAAATACAAACACTGCATGTGAAACAATAAAGACAGCAGTTGCAAAAATCAAGCATTATTATAATTTTTCCCAACATGTTAGGGTGTTTTTTTGCCACCTGCAGCTTTTAATTTATAATAACAGACCAAATGTAGTTTTTATGTTAGTTTACATACATTTTGGTTCTTTAAATATATTCTTTGGGACGTTTAACATGTTTTTACGGTGGAATCAGTTTGTCTTGAATCCACACTCACCTGTCTCAGATCTGCACTTTAACCTGGTGCGTCTTCTAGTAAGGTCTGATATTGTGCATGTTTTTTCACGTGAAGTCATGTGACCTAAATCCAATAGAACAATCCCATTGAACCAGGGAGATGCTGCCTTCAGGGTCCAACAGAGAAATACGACACCCCTGCACCATCCCATAGTTGCATGTTCTCGTCTGCAGTCTGATTAAAATCATTCCGCAGGTTTTTCTTGATTTTGAAACAGATCAGGGGTCGTGCAGAAATCTGCCAAATCCTGTCCGACCCAGCGCTGATTGGTCTGGATGAAAAGCAGAATGTTGCTGATGGAAGAGCAGCGAGTTCCCCGAGCAGATGTTTTTAAATTGACACTTCCTTTTCACTCTCAGACGGGTCACTGTGGGGTCAGAGGAGGATTTAAAAACCCCAGTGGAGTCAGGGATTGTGGAAAAAGGGAGTGAAGCTCGTTCTTTAAGAAGTTATATTTCCTTTGCGTTTTTTTATTCTGGTGCCTAACTTCATTTGTTGAGTTGCATTCCTTTTTCTCTGCTAAATGATTCTCCTTAATGTCAAGTCTGAACACGAGAGGGTATGATGTTATGGTGAAAACAGTAACACACACACACACACACACACACACACACACACACACACACACACACACACACACACACACACACACACACACACACACACACACACACACACACACACACACACACACACACAACCGTCGCGGTCTGTCACACAAACAGCAACTGCTGCTCAGCTGCTTTAACACAGAAACAGAGCTGCAGGTGCCACACAGAGGACGTTATTGTGTGTGTGTGTGTGTGTGTGTGTGTGTGTGTGTGCGTGCGTGCGTGTGTGTGCGTGTGTGCTCAGGGTTGTGTGAGGTGAGGCGTGAGGTTGTGGGATGAGTCAACAGACGGGTTTTGGAATCAGTCGTCCTGTACGGATTACATTTCAGTTTAAAGCAACACACGCACTGAATCATTCTGAGAAGTTTCACTTCCACAACGTCTTCTTTCAGACGAGTGGAAAGAAAACACCTAAAATACCCGTCCAGGAGGTTTTTTTTGACTAACTTTGTGTCTGCGGATTTACCCTAAATTCACCAACAGTTAGCATAACATTACGCCTCATTAGCATATTTACACACAACAAGTGAGAAAACTTGTGTTCTACCATATTCATCTGCAGTGTTCACAGCATGTTTGCATTTTACAACCAAGATATTTAAAGGCCGTTTCCTCCAGAATCATTTTTACTCTCTAAAATGTTTTCTGTTAAATATCACAACTTTATATCTGAGTTATTTTTTGAAAGATAACAGTATTTGCAGTTTCTTTTCTCCAGATATTGTTTTTGATTCGACTTGTTCTGATGAAATATACCAGTTTGTTCGACTTACCTTGAATTCTCTCCGCTGAACTAGTCAGACTTTTTTCTTCAAATATTACACATTTTTTAATGACATTTTAAAATATAATCGACTTTCTTTCAAACAAATATTTAAACCTTTTTTTGTCTAAAAATCACAACTTCTCTGTCCCATTATTACAACTTTTTCTCTTTAAAATGTCCAACTTTCCTTGGAGTTTCCTCTCAGTAGAAATCTCTCACACCAAACTGTCCCCTTTAATTCCTCTCTGTATTCTGAAGCTGTTTACACCATTATATTTGTATGGCGCTGTTTCCTAATGTATGGACTGTCTCTCAACAAAAGCAGGCTGAAGGCTTAGAGGTGCCCCACATTTCACCCTTTTCCTTCCTCTACTTTCAGAAAACCAAATATGTCTCAAACCGTTGCCACACATTAGCTCTCTCATTATCACCGTGCATAACACTCCCATTAAAACCAGACATGTTCAGACCTCCAGACGTTTATCCTCTCGGTGATTTTGTCAGAGTTTTCCGGAGCGTCGGTGCAGAGGATATATTTCTCAGAGAGACTGAACATGAACTGCAGGTCAGGTTTATTTCATATTTTAATATCAGACTTTACTAACCAACTATCAACTCTCTAGAAACTCTGGCTGAGTCTTTTAATATAACATTATTACATTACGTGTCACTGGTTAGTCGCTTTTATCCAAAGCGACTTACATACTCAGTACTGAGGGCAATCCCCACAGGAGCAGTTAGGGGTGAAGTGTCTCAGGGACACAACGACATGCTGACTGCAGTGGGGCTCGAACTTCCCATCTCCTGATTCGAAGTTCAGCGCACTAACCACTGAGCCACAGCCTCCCTATATCTCACGTTTAGTTTGAAATGATTCCCGATGTAAAAGTGATTCTGGTGTATTCATGCTAATCCTGCATAAATAACACATGAAATACTTTTTTTAAATGATAAATAAATACATAAACCTTGCCTGTTAAATTAAGAAAATTACTAATTTATATAAATGTTTTTAAATATATATATTTTGTTTTAAATGTTTTAGATGCCTAACTAAGGCTAAAAAACTGAAATGTAACCTTAAAATTATTAAATTATTGTTAATTAATTTACTTTAAATATTCTATTTATTTATTTGCATTTCTTTATTATTTAGATTCCTGTCTTTCCTGCTCGTGTGAGTCAAGAGGATCTGTACCAAACAAGGATTGTTTTAAATTATATTTTTAAATATGCAGCTCCAAAATACTTCATTCAAATATGTTCACATATTTTGCATTAACCAAATATTGCACTTAAAGCAATTTGAATATTGCACAAGTCTAATATTGGGATATATCTATTCATTTATTTCCATTCTGCAGCCCTACTTTGTGTGATACATAACTCCATCAGCAGTTATATCTATCTTCACTTCCATCCATTCAGCATCTCAGACTCATCTTGTTTCCTGATTCAATGCTTCAGTGTGAATCTCTTCTAAAAGCCTCTGCACTCACACACATCTGCACTCACACACATCTGCACTCACACACATCTGCACTCACACACATCCGCACTCACACACATCTACCCTCACACACATCTGCCCTCACACACATCTGCACTAACACACATCTGCCCTCACACACATCTGCACTCACACACATCTGCACTCACACACATCTGCACTCACACACATCTGCCCTCACACACATCTGCACTCACACACATCTGCCCTCAAACACATCTGCACTCACACACATCTGCCCTCACACACATCTGCACTCACACACATCTGCCCTCACACACATCTGCACTCACACACATCTGCCCTCACACACATCTGCACTCACACACATCTGCACTCACACACATCTGCACTAACACACATCTGCACTAACACACATCTGCACTAACACACATCTGCACTCACACACATCTGCACTCACACACATCTGCACTAACACACATCTGCCCTCACACACATCTGCACTCACACACATCTGCACTCACACACATCTGCACTCACACACATCTGCACTCACACACATCTGCCCTCACACGCAAATGTTGGACTTTTGATAAGATACGAAACCTTTATTGTTACTGTACCGGTAAATTAAATGTCATTAAGAGCAAGCAGGAAGATGCATTATTATTATTATTATTAATTTGTATTTGCCTTTATATATTTTTTCCGTTCATTTATTTAAATGATTATTTAGATGCCTATGGATTAACTCGAGGATTTCTGGTAGCTATAATTGAGAGATCTTTCTAAGCCTCTTCTGAGATATGCCAGTTTTATCCACACACTCTATTTACCCAGAGATGATTGGTTGTGACATTATTTCCAAAGCGTTGCCTTTAAGCTTTAAGCTAATCCTGGAAATCTGTGACATTTCCATTAACGTCTTATCCTCTGAACACTGGAGCTCATGCTGCTTCTGTTTACTCCAAAATAACTGCTTTTTATTATAAAACATTATCTACAAAGTCCTTAAGATGCAGAAATCCATGCTGATAAGTAACAAGGCTTTACCAAATAGTACAAAGTTTGACTCGAATCGTTGACATTTACATTCTTACGGAGGCCCTATTCGGCTTGTTGCTGTGTTTCCTCTCCTGTAGTGTGTTGTATTTGTTTTAGTGCATGTAAATGGTCTGCAAAGGCTGAAATCCCTGAGTTCCCTCCAGAAACGCCTCCTTTGTTTACTTCTGGAACATAGGGACAGAAAAATAGAGCTTTTTGAACATTAAAGCATGGAGACATGTCCCAGTAGAGACACTACATACTGATATACACCTGAACATCAGCAGGAGAGGACTCTTTAAAGTAGAGACACTACATACTGATATACACCTGAACATCAGCAGGAGAGGACTCTTTAAAGTAGAGACACTACATACTGATATACACCTGAACATCAGCAGGAGAGGACTCTTTAAAGTAGAGACACTACATACTGATATACACCTGAACATCAGCAGGAGAGGACTCTTTAAAGTAGAGACACTACATACTGATATACACCTGAACATCAGCAGGAGAGGACTCTTTAAAGTAGAGACTCTACAGACTGATATACACCTGAACATCAGCAGGAGAGGACTCTTTAAAGTAGAGACACTACATACTGATATACACCGCCGTATACGGCCCTCGAGGTAATTTATAAACACACGCAAAAAAATAATAATGAAGAAATCTAGACCGCAAAAGAATGAAACAAGCGAGTGCCTGTTTTTCCTGGCCAAGGACAGGATTCCTTGAACACAACACGAGCGTAACGTGTCATCACGTGGTGTAGTGCTGACGGAGAGCCTTGGAACGCCGCTCCAGCACTTCAAATATTGCAGTACCCATAAGGGGCCGTACACATGCCGCAGTTTTTGCGTGGCTGTGTCTTTAGTTGTAAGCCCAGTGGCGATCTGTTGTTGTTAGCATCTGGTTATCTAGCTATGCTAACGAATTTAAGAGCTTTTTCTACAACCAGGTGGAAGAGAGCTCTCTCCGAGTTCTGACAGACTGAGAGGCTCAGATGACCTCAGCTCAGTGAGGTAAAGGCACACCTTGATATGATCATTATAAGAAAATAAGAGACAAAATGAAATACAGGTTTAAAATACTATATGACAAAAACAAAAAAGGGGAGTGATTTGTAAAATATCCATAAAGAAAAAGAAAATCTGCTTCCAGTTTTGTTTCATATGGGTGTTGAGAGATGTGTCCATAGATCTCTTCATGTTGCTCTCAAAGTGCACCAGATTGATGCTTCTAACTATTTAACAATGCATGCCCCCCGGACCCCCCTAGAGGAGGTTAAGTCCCCCCCCCACTTAAATCATGTCCACATGGATATGAAACTAAACACATTTGCACACATCTTGTGTCCATATCTTTCTGTTGTGGTGGTCATGCCACACCGTGCACGTGCATGCATGCGCGAGTCGTGGTGAGATATCTGGATTCAGAGGTTGCTTTTTCTTTGCACAGCATGAAAGAAAGGCCAAATGAATGGGCTGTGATTTTAGTATTTTAAGCAGAGGTTGAGTTCAATAATTTGTACGGCCCTCGGAGGATGTTGTAAAAACTGAAATGGCCCTTGAGAGGAAAAAGGTTCCCCACCCCTGGCCTAACTCATTTAAATCCCATGAATAACTTACTAAAATCAAGGATGTTCTTTGTGTGTTTGTCTCAAAGCGTTATGAAATAAAATACGACAACACACATTCAAAGCTTCAAACGGAAACAGGGAAAAAGAAGCTTCAAATCAAATAAATATGACATTTAGTACCGTCCTAGATAAAGCAATCCTTTTGTTTTGTCTCTAATCAGAGCGCTGTCGTCTCCTGTCTGGATGAAAAGCTTGAAAACACTTGGCACAAAACATCAGTTCCTCCCATCCTCTGCTCCTGAACGCCTCACAGCTGACTCTCTTTCTGTTTTACCTTGACTTCTCCACCCTCCTTTCTCCTCGCTGTGTTTGCAGGGACTTTAATAATTAGATCAAAGGCAGCAGGGTAATGTTTCCCCCGTCAGATAAACCCCTTTAGCGTTATCTTCCTCGCATTAAGGTTGTAATCGCAGAACTCGATTAACCCACGAGGATTACTGAACCTGCTGGAGGCGCCTCCACAGATTAGTGATGTGCTGCTCGGGAATATCCAACCTGCCAGCAGATATGAGGAGAACAAGCTGTTTTTTGGGGGTGTTTCATGACAGGGTTTGGGTTAGCTTTCACATTAGAGCTAATGGTGTATACAATGGAAAAAAAGCTGCTCCAAAATCAAGTCAAAACACGTATGAAAATGAGGTGTTTCATCTTGTAATAAGTCATAAAAACCTGCCAATAGAACAAGTGAACATTTGCTTGGTAAGATTTCTTGAAATGAGACGGGATATTTAGATAACTCAGATCTTGTAATTAGATGGAAATCTTATTTTAACTATATTTTTTACCAGGATCAGGAAATGTTGTTACAAAATAAGCCAGAAATGCTCAAAAGTTTTCTGTTTTCTGACGTTAGTTGGTGATTTTCTAATAAAAATGTGTTTTCTAAATCAAGTCAGATTTATTGCTTGAAACAAGATGATCCCTCTTTTAAACCACACTAGTTTAAAAACCTTGTGACATGTCAAAAAACGTGTTTCATCTGACAAACAACTTACAATAAGATGTTTTCAAGAGTCTCTGACTTAAAAATATACTTAAAAACACTATGCTTATGCATTGTCTAAAAACAAGACCCTATATCTCACTGCATTGTTACTTCTTAAGTTATTATGTCCAGAGGTGGAAGAAGTACTCAGATCTTGTACTTGAGTAAAAGTAGAAGTACTCAGATCTTGTACTTGAGTAAAAGTAGAAGTACCAGAGTGTAGAAATACTCTGTTACAGTAAAAGTCCTGAATTGAGTAAAAGTACACCATTTCGCTCTGAACTGTAGTGGAGTAGAAGTACACAGTAGCATACAATGGAAATACTCAAGTTAAGTACAAGTACCTCAGAATTATACTAGTAAAGTACTTTATACTTAGTTACTTCCCACCTCTGATTAGGTCTTATATCGAGTGTAAAGACATATTCTGACTTGAAATTAGACGAATATACTTGGCAATAGTTCATGCTTTTGCAGTGTAGAGTCATCAACAGAACAGAAGAACACCGATGACAGTGAGTCTCTTTAACCCGTCACTCATTGAGTTTCCTGTTATGTGTTGCTCAGCAGCAGTTCTGGACATAAAGGCGCCGTCTCCATTCCTTCAGCCTGATTCTGTTCATTCAGGCACTTAGCGCCTCGAGACTAATGCAAAGACCATCAGGCTTTACTGGAGACGTTAGTAATGGCTTCTATCTTCCTGTTTCCGCAATAACAATGGCAGCAGAACAGACAATGGGAGTGTGTCGGCGAATCAGTGGCAGCCCAGCAGGGTCTTTTTTGGGTGTTGACCTACTTTGGCCTGTGTGTGTTGCCTTCACTGTAAAAACTCAAAATCTTGCCAAGTATATTAGTCTAATATCTAGTCAGAATATGTCTTTACACCCGATATAAGACATATTAACTGAAGAGGGAACAATGCAGTGAGATATAGGGTCTTGTTTTTAGACAATGCATCTTCAAGACTCTTGAAAACATCTCATTTTGAGTTCTATCTCAAATGAAACATGTTTTTTAAGCTGCTGTGGTTTTTGTAAAAGATGGTTCATCTTGTTTTAACAAATACATCTTACTTACCTTTGAGCACTTCCCGCTCATTTTGTAACACAACATTTACCAATCCTATAATAACTTTTACCAGCTAATCACAAGATCTCCTTTATCTAAATGTCCCGTCTTATTTCAAGAAATCTAACCAAGCAAATCTTCACTTGTTCTATTGGCAGATTTTTTTACTTATTACAAGTGAAAACACCTTGTTTTTATCATTCTTTTACTTGATTTTGGAGCAGCATTTTCTGCAGTGTGGTGTGATCCGTCTCAGTTTACTAGTTTTGATTCTGTCCGTCTCGTGGAAAGGACCTGAGTCTTTCCCTCGACGATACACCGGATTGTTAGCGGACATTTAACACAGACTGCTCTTCGCCCTGAGAGGATGCAGCAGTGTTTACAACAGATGAGAGGATGTGGAGATACAGCAGGTGTCGTCATCACAAAGGCTGGCAGTATGTTGGTGTCTCACGGGTAAACAAACACACACAGAGTTGGCAGAAAACGCTCCAGTGTCTGCTGTCGTTCCATTTTTCTCAAACACTGATAGACACTAAGAGGCCAGCATGTTCAAAACACTCTTAGAAACATAAGAAGACCCTGTTTGGTTTCTGGTACGAAAGTTTTAATAAAGGTTTCGCATGGATCCCTTTCAGAGAGTTTTATCAAAGATGATTTAGAAAGGAGGAGGCACTCTTAGGCAATTTACCAAACCCTAACCCTAACCGTTTTGCACAGACGTGTAATCCACCATAAGGTCACCAAAGTAAATTGGACCCACTTTTCACGAGAACGTTTTGGCACTAAAATCCGGAGAAAATCCACTTGTTTGGAGACAGATTTAACTGATTTGTCTCTGTCAGAAACAGTGGATGAAGTCTTGCGAGATCTTGCAACACGAGAAACTTGAACTGTGTCAAAGAGTTAAGCAGATGTCGACTAACGTTAGCAAACAAACTAGCTACCTGATGTTTACTGTATAGTGCTAAATAGGTTTGTAAGCTTTGAATTACATTAGACCAAGCCACTTCTTCTTCTTCTTCTTGATGAAGATGGTCGACTGTGACCCACAACACTTATGGTTTACAATTGCATTGTTTTTTTGGGGAAATGTGTCAGCTGGCAAGATATTTTCCTTCAGGGAGAACTGTTTTGGGACCCTTATTTGAGTCTAGGTAATAGATACCACTGTTACCCCCCTAACATTCACACAAACGAGCTAAAACTAATGACTCGGATCCGCCAGGCCCAAACAGAAGCAAACACTCCTCACATCACCAAGAGGAAGGCAGAGGGGGAGAAACTGAGAGAGCCTTTGTGTTTCTCTCCCGATCCTGAAAATAATGACACACCTGGGGAAGGCATGGCAACACGGAGCGTCTTTAGTCGATGTTCTGCAGAGGCCTGTCATTACTGGTGTGTTATACAAACTCCAGCGTGAGTCAGCCTGACAGTCACCATGCATGGGGGGGTGTAACATGCTTAGAAGTGAGGGGGCGGGGTGCAAAGACGGTTAAAAGAGTGAATCACTGCAGTGGAGATGCTTTTTCTAAAGAGTTCATTAGCAGAGCTGCACTGGGATGTGAGGCGTTGCAGGAAACTGACGTTTAAGGCTTTGCAGTGTGAACGTTTCTGCATAGATGGATATATTATGGTCTCACCTTTTAATTGGTGTTCAATCAACATGGCTGCATGTAATGTAATGATGATGATGATGATGAGAGGACACTAAAGGCATCTCATAGTGTGGTGCAGACAGAAATACAGTGCGGAAATGTGCTATCTAATTTAGATTAAGTAACTTTAATGAAGGCAATATATGCATTTTTTCTGTCACTTTTCAATGCTTTGTTACCTTTAAATCCTAATTAGATAGTATACCATGTTTCATTTCATTTCAAATACAGTTTCCCCCCATTTTGAACCTTTTCCGTTGTTTTTAAGAGCTGACTTCTTGCAGTCTCTCTTTCCTTTACGAAGGCTTTTTGCTGACTCTATTTCTGCCTGAAAATAACTTTCAGGGAATACTCAGCTTTGCAATCACGGCCGGCTTCATCAAATATGTAACGTATCTTATATACCACATCTAACGTCAGCCGATAGCGCTGCGGAGTGAAGTGTAATGTAGTTTATTTAAAATTCACAACGCGGCACCAGAGCCTGAACTCTCACTAAAGACTGACAGCTCTCCTGAGAAATCATTTTTAGACGGACTATTTTTAGTCATTTATGATTTTAAAATCCCTGAGCCTCAAACTTCATTCTTCACCTTTGAACTAGCAGTTTGGAAAATAATGTGTAACACAAGGTTCAGCTTTCAACCACATCTGACTGTCTTTTACACGTTTTCTTAAAGAGGTAAAGTTAGAGGTTTTTTCTAAGGTTTGTCGAATAAGACTGCATTTAACAACTTCAAATTAGTGATATTTTCAATAAATAGCATAACAGATGCACATAAATGCTTTCTGTTCACAAGTCAAACTCTTGTTTTGAATGTTACTCATCACATATTAACAGATTATGAGGGAATTTCAGGTTTTGCAAATGATTTACAGGTTTTATGATTTGCAACAACTGCCATTAACATTACAACTGCAATACACAAATGACATTGTTGCGGCCAAAACTGAGAGAGAGAGAGGGAGGGAGGGAGGGAAGTAGGGAGGGATGGATGGATGGATGGATAGATAGATAGATAGATAGATAGAGAGAGAGAGAGAGAGAGAGAGAGAGAGAGAGAGAGAGAGAGGGGGAGAGAGAGAGAGAGGGAGAGAGAGAGAGAGAGAGAGAGAGAGAGAGAGGGATGGAGAGAGAGAGAGAGGGATGGAGAGAGAGAGAGAGAGAGATGGAGAGAGAGAGAGAGAGAGATGGAGAGAGGATGGAGAGAGAGAGAGAGAGAGAGAGGGATGGAGAGAGAGAGAGAGAGAGAGAGAGAGAGAGAGAGAGAGAGAGAGAGAGAGAGAGAGAGAGAGAGAGAGAGAGAGAGAGAGAGAGAGAGAGAGAGAGAGAGAGAGAGATAGATAGATAGATAGATAGATAGATATAGAGATAGATAGATAGATAGATAGATAGATAGATAGATAGATATAGAGATAGATAGATAGATAGATAGATAGATAGATAGATAGATAGATAGATAGATAGATAAGATGAAAAGTGAATTAAATAATATAAACAAAACAATATAAAATATTCTGGATAATTAAAATAAAAAGTCAAAAATACTACAGGTTACTCAGGTACTTAAAGGGGACCTATCATGCAAAATGCACTTTTTGATGGCTTTTCTACATAAACATGTCCCCGGTGTGTCGGGGAACTCACGCAGCGTCAGAAAATAAAACCCTCTCTCTTTTCCTCCGTACCCAAATCTCTAAAAACGGGGGAACAACGGAGCTGATCCAGATTTGCGTCCGATATGACGTAATATCTGAAATGTGGACCCACGGCCCTATCAGAAACGTTGCTATCAGAAACAATGCCCGACTGTTTTGGACGTAATATGGTCGGTGTTTACATTAGCATCGCTGACACTCAGAGCTAATCTCTATTGGAGAGCATGTGTGTGAAGAAGCAGGAAATACAAAGGAACTCACCTTGTGATATAACCGGCAAGAGAGAAAGCCTTTGAGCTCCGTACTGTTTCAGGAAGAATCCTTGGTAATCCATGATATGGCGTTTCATCACGGCAGTATTTAGTTTAGACAGTAGCTGCCTGGTCCTGCATGAGCTCAGCCCCCTCCTTTCTAAAGCTTTATACCCCAAATCAGAACTTTAGAACAGGAAGTGAAATAGAGGGGTATGAGGCATGGCTAGAATGGGTGATCTGTTTGGTATTTTGAGCAAAACACTTCATAGATATGTTTTTTATATATTTGTATATATCTGAGACCTATAATATTGCCTAAAAATAGCATGATAGGTGACCTTTAACCTAAAATAGAAGTACCACAACCGACTCCTGCAAACAATAACTTGCTTAATAATATATGTTTATAATTCAATGCACCAGAGGGAAATCTTAGCTGTTTACAGGAGAATGTGACATTTGAACAGGAGGAGGAAGAGGAGCACAGTGCAGCGTTATGGTAAAAGCAACCTTTCCCATTCGAGGCCCTGCAGAGACGGAGTAGAAAAGAGGAAATGTGAGAGTTCAGCTCCGATCATCTGAACATGTCTTCTGTGAACTGCTGCTGTCCGAGGGATTCAGAGAGAGTTGGAACAGAAGCAGGAAGGAAGTGAGGAGAGAGGGGCGGGGGGGGGGGAGGGAGGGGAGGCTGTGCAGATTTACTGTTACACACAAAAAGTACTTCATAAAACACACACCATTACTTCTGAAATACTGCGTGTACTTCAGTGCATACTACTATTAAAACCATATACAGTTGTTCCCCTTGAAGTCAGGCTATACTTGTACTTCTATCTGTTAGATTTGTTGTAATTATACTGAGTTTTAGGGTTAACAATTTAAAAATATCCTCAAATCAAAATGTCTTTAGTCATCCCACAGCGGGGACATTTACCTTGTTACAGCAAAGGAGGAGAGTGCCGAAAAACATGAAGTTATAATAAGTAAAGAGGCTAAATCAAATAAATACACAACCAAAATACGTTCGTAGCAGCATGAGTAAAACGTAACTTTACTTACAACATTAGTAAAGTAACAGCCATTTAACAACAAGTTGTAAAGTATAGGATGATTAAATGAAACATTAGAAAAAGCACTCATGGTGTTCGTTGTTACCCAAGGTGGTATTTTATTGCTCAAGGCGTTTAAAAATCATGTTTATAGACTTTGAGCGTGTTATTCATGCCTTTGTTTCTACTCGTCTAGATTATTGAAATGCACTTTATGCCGGCCTAAACCAGACCTCGCTGGCCCGCCTGCAGCTGGTACAAAACGCTGCGGCTCGGCTGCTTACAGGAACACGCAAGCATGAACACATCACACCTATTCTGGCATCACACCTATTCTGGCTTCCTGTCCATTTTAGAGTTCATTTTAAGATTCTATTGTTGGTTTTTAAATCGCTCAATGGGCTGGCCCCTCAGTACGTCTCCGACCCCCTACAGGTGTACACCCCCCCAAGGGCTTTGAGGTCGGCTGATCAGCTGCTGCTGGTAGTCCCTAAAACAAAGAAAAAGACCAGGGGAGACCGAGCCTTCTCAGCGGTAGCCCCCAGGCTCTGGACCGACCTGCCCCCCCATGTCAAATTGTCGCCCACCCTCCAAACTTTTAAGTCCCGCCTAAAGACCCACCTCTTTTCCCTCGCTTTCGAGTCAGTCTGAGCTATGCTTTATCGATTTGTATGCTTTTATTGTCTGTCCATAGCCTTTGTGTGCCTTGTATTAATTCTTATGTGTGCCTTTTATCTATTATTATAATATTATATTTTATTATAATGTTATGTTTGCTCTGAAGCACTTTGGTAAACCCTCTGTTTTTAATATGTGCTATAGAAATAAAGTGGATTGGATTGGATTTATATCTGTTGAAAGGGGACTTTCGGGATGATTTGGGAACTACGATAGTCGGGAACTAAGTTTTCCAATTGTTCAGGCACCACATGAATGCATCACAAATGCCCTATTTTGCATTGTTAAAGAAAGTAAAACTACATTTGCTCAAAGATTCAGATCCTTTCCAAAATGGTACGAGTTAATCCTTGGCCAATGGTTTACCCTTCCACCGAGTGTCGTGAAATTCGGACCCGTAGTGTTCCTGTAATCCTGCTCAAAGCGTTTAAACAAGGCGTTAATATCTGTTCTTTCTGAGGTGTTTATGTGAATTCTCCCAGTTAAAAACCCATTTAACCAATTACGCTAACACCACATGAGTGCAGTACAAACGCCCTATTTCACATTGTCAATAAAAAGAAATACCAAATGCCTGAAGACTCCAAAATTGCACAATTTAATACGGTATGGATGGAGGGGGGAGATAGGGAGGTATGGATGGAGGGGGGAGATAGGGAGGTATGGATGGAGGGGGGAGATAGGGATGTATGGATGGGGGGGGGAGATAGGGAGGGATGGGTGGGGGGGGCGTTGTAATGTACCGAGGAACACTCGTCTCCAACCTTCAGTGCAGAAAGCGAACAGAGGGGAGCGGGAGAAAGACCTCACGGACCGCCGCTGAGCTGAAATATAGATGAGGTCGGAGATAGGGAGGCTTTCCCATCCTCCCAAAACACACACACACACACACACACACACACACACACACACACACACACACACACACACACCAGGATTCAAAGGCTTTATCATCAGATGTGGTGTTGCAGCTACAGTGTCGATATGGCAATGAAAATCTTAAGTCCCAGGCTCCTGCAACGGTGCAACATAAATAAGTCATAAAACAATAAAAACAGGGCAATAAGAAACAAACAGTAGTGCAAGATTATGCTGCAAGTAAAAGTGTAAACTATAAACATGTCAAACAGAATAAGACGAGCTAAAACAGCTAAATTAAATACAGTACAGGAATTAAATACAGTTTATTATTACTGTTACTCAACACCTAAACAATATTCCTCTCGTCTCAGTCGTTCACACTGCAGATACAAAAATGCACCTAAACCGTGGATCTATCTGCACACACACACACACACACACACACACACACACACACACACACACACACACACACACACACACACACACACACACACACACACACACACACACACACACACACACACACTTTTGAGGCCCTTACTCACAGTGCATGCATTATTGAAACCCACTTAGCACTTGGCTTTCTCCAGACATCTGTCTCACCAGACCGGTGACCTGTCAGCCCGGCAAGAGGAGCTGATTCTGCTGCAAAAAGGAGCCAAAGAGATAGAGGGATATTCTGTGATATTTCTGGCTTTTATTAGAGGGACAAGAGAGGAAGATTTGTGGCACTGCGGCTGGAAAGAAAAGAGAGGAGGAAGGAGAAGAGAGCTAATATCATTCAAATCATGTTTGCAATACAATGCAATACATCTTTATTGTCCAACAGGGCGGACATGTGTGGGTGGACCACAGAAAACAGACCCATAGATAGGTTGTTTTAACGCTAGGTTTGGACGTTTGAGGGTTCTGGGTTGCACTGGCCTACCAATGTGTGTGTGGGTTATTTGTCATGTATCAGTATGTAGTGTCTCTACTTTAAAGAGTCCTCTCCTGCTGATGTTCAGGTGTATATCAGTATGTAGTGTCTCTACTTTAAAGAGTCCTCTCCTGCTGATGTTCAGGTGTATATCAGTATGTAGTGTCTCTACTTTAAAGAGTCCTCTCCTGCTGATGTTCAGGTGTATATCAGTATGTAGTGTCTCTACTTTAAAGAGTCCTCTCCTGCTGATGTTCAGGTGTATATCAGTATTTAGTGTCTCTACTTTAAAGAGTCCTCTCCTGCTGATGTTAAGGTCTATATCAGTATGTAGTGTCTCTACTTTAAAGAGTCCTCTCCTGCTGATGTTAAGGTGTATATCAGTATGTAGTGTCTCTACTTTAAAGAGTCCTCTCCTGCTGATATGCAGGTGTATATCAGTATGTAGTGTCTCTACTTTAAAGAGTCCTCTCCTGCTGATGTTAAGGTGTATATCAGTATGTAGTGTCTCTACTTTAAAGAGTCCTCTCCTGCTGATGTTCAGGTGTATATCAGTATGTAGTGTCTCTACTTTAAAGAGTCCTCTCCTGCTGATGTTCAGGTGTATATCAGTATGTAGTGTCTCTACTTTAAAGAGTCCTCTCCTGCTGATGTTCAGGTGTATATCAGTATTTAGTGTCTCTACTTTTAAGGAGTCCTCTCCTGCTGATGGTAAGGTCTATATCAGTATGTAGTGTCTCTACTTTAAAGAGTCCTCTCCTGCTGATGTTAAGGTGTATATCAGTATGTAGTGTCTCTACTTTAAAGAGTCCTCTCCTGCTGATATGCAGGTGTATATCAGTATGTAGTGTCTCTACTTTAAAGAGTCCTCTCCTGCTGATGTTAAGGTGTATATCAGTATGTAGTGTCTCTACTTTAAAGAGTCCTCTCCTGCTGATGTTCAGGTGTATATCAGTATGTAGTGTCTCTACTTTAAAGAGTCCTCTCCTGCTGATGTTCAGGTGTATATCAGTATGTAGTGTCTCTACTTTAAAGAGTCCTCTCCTGCTGATGTTAAGGTGTATATCAGTATGTAGTGTCTCTACTTTAAAGAGTCCTCTCCTGCTGATATTCAGGTGTATATCAGTATGTAGTTTCTCTACTTTAAAGAGTCCTCTCCTGCTGATGTTCAGGTGTATATCAGTGTGTAGTGTCTCTACTTTAAAGAGTCCTCTCCTGCTGATATTCAGGTGTATATCAGTGTGTAGTGTCTCTACTTTAAAGAGTCCTCTCCTGCTGATGTTCAGGTGTATATCAGTATGTAGTTTCTCTACTTTAAAGAGTCCTCTCCTGCTGATATTCAGGTGTATATCAGTGTGTAGTGTCTCTACTTTAAAGAGTCCTCTCCTGCTGATATTCAGGTGTATATCAGTATATATCAGGTACAATGTGTTGGAGTGCTAGCCAATGGAGGCGTGTCATATCATAACTCTATAACTTCTGTCAATACGCGCCTTGAATCATATCCTGTTGAAAAAGTGCTACCCTTTTTTGTGTAGTCACCTTAACAGTTCAGTGTTTGTCAACTTTGGGAGGTCCACAAAGTTCAGCTTGTTCTGCTTTTAGCTTGTGTACACTTTGGTTACATGTGCATACTGAAATATGCTAGTGAAAGCAACAAGGAAGTGTTAGAAAAGTGTTTTTATATTCCTGGTTCCTGAATAAAATGGCACTAATATGTCAATATCTTCCTTCAAACAGAGAGAACATGAGCGAGTTGTGTCTATGAGTTTAGTTTCCAGTCGTGCTCTGTGTGTCTTTCTTTTCTCAAAAGTGTTTCAATGCATGGGGGGAGGAAACGTAAATGAGGAAGTGCCGTACTCAGAGTGAAGCTTAATGTTCTCACCATCGTCAGGGCCATGTTTGCTAATGGGGGAACACTTCTTCTTATTATATATATACGTGTTTAGTGAAGGAGCAGGCGTTAAACGCAGGGCAAGCGAGGACACATGAGAGGAAACACCGTGACAGATTTACTCTCTATCTGCAACGATCCGGGAAATAAAACTTTACGGCTGCAGCGCTGAGACCCATCTATCATGGGAGGAGGTTATTGCGAGATTCTAAAAATATATTAAAAAGTAAGTTGTTTTTCATATTCAGTTATTTGTGATTAACCACTTGTTTGTCAATGAGTGGATTTTGAACACATTTCTTTAAGTTTTGATGGGTTTTGGGGTTTATCTCGTGTTAATTGAACAACTTGTGGTAGCATTTGATGATTGTTTGGATTTTGGATTAGTCCTGTGTTCTTTTTGATTAACTGATAAGTCATTTTGTCTCTAAAATAATGACAAATGAGCCTCATTTATTATTTAGACTGGTTTAAAAGTAAACAAAGACAGAAGAGAAGACTTTACTTGATTATTTGCCCTACTTGTTTTGTTGTTTTTTTTGTCTGTCCTTACACCATTTAAAGCGGCCTTGGGTAAAAAGGCGCTATAAAAATGTAATCTATTATTATTATTATTATTGATGAACACACATTCATTTGGAAAAGACTTCATCAAATCATGCTGATTCATTTCTTTTAAATGTACGTATCAGCTCTGATATTGGACATTTGTAATTTTTCAGTCTTTTTGTAGTGTCTCTACTTAAAGAGTCCTCTCTGCTGATGTTCAGGTGTATATCAGTATGTAGTGTCTCTACTTTAAAGAGTCCTCTCCTGCTGATGTTCAGGTGTATATCAGTATTTAGTGTCTCTACTTTAAAGAGTCCTCTCCTGCTGATGTTAAGGTGTATATCAGTATGTAGTGTCTCTACTTTAAAGAGTCCTCTCCTGCTGATGTTCAGGTGTATATCAGTATGTAGTGTCTCTACTTTAAAGAGTCCTCTCCTGCTGATGTTAAGGTCTATATCAGTATGTAGTGTCTCTACTTTAAAGAGTCCTCTCCTGCTGATGTTCAGGTGTATATCAGTATGTAGTGTCTCTACTTTAAAGAGTCCTCTCCTGCTGATGTTCAGGTGATATCAGTATGTAGTGTCTCTACTTTAAAGAGTCCTCTCCTGCTGATGTTCAGGTGTATATCAGTATGTAGTGTCTCTACTTTAGTTAATACCTGATAACACACCTCTGATCCACGATGAGCGCCTCGCTGCACATCTCTTATCTCTCTGATAAGCAGCAACATTTATCAGACTTGTCTCTGTTTTGACCTTGGATAAAGTGGAGGAAATGCACAAAGTGTGTTAATGCTGTCCTCCTCTGCCTCTCCCCGACACATTACACTTCTGGTTTTCCATTTCAGATCTTCTTGTATTCTGTTTCTGACCCTGAGCATGTAAGATAATATGAGATAACCGGCTGTGGGTGTAAATGTATATTCTCCTTTTGTGTTGATGTCATCGAACAATATCATCCCTCACACTCCCACACTCCTTTTTTACCCTTTGAGACAATGGATGTTTATTCCAAATATTCCCAGGAAAAATGGTTTGATGTGTCTCTCGTAAATATAAGGTGGACTGGCAAAGGAAATCTGCCGAAGTGCAAGGTCAGGATTTAGGGGATTACTGTATATATAAATGTCTATGAGCGAGCGCAAGTCAAACCAAGGTGCAAGTTTAACTTATACGGATGTTTAGGTGTCTAAAATACGTCTACAGCAGTTAATTGCTTATTAGTGGTACTCCTAACTGCATCTACTGAGTAATACATGACTAACAAACCATCCATACTGTCCCTTTAAGTTACATTTTTTTCTTGCACACAGTGAAATATAAGTGTGTTTCTTTCGTTTCTGTCTTTATAAGGACGTTTTGATTGGACCACACATGAGTTTCTGTAACTGCTGCACCCTAGTTTTAGTTTCTACTGGCCCAGTTACCTAGCCATAGCCAGTGGTTTACCGACAGAAGAAGCACGATGTACCAACAAGAAGCTAACTAATGTTCAATGGACGTAATGGCTTGATGTGTAGCTCTGTCTCTCGCAAATAAAAGGTGGACTGCTAAAGAAAATCTGTGGAAGTGCAAGGTCACGATTTAAGAGATTTGTGGACATTTTTTATTTAGTTAATCCTTGACCAATGGTTCACCCTTCCACCAAATTACATGAAACTCGGACGAAGTAGTTGTTCTATATTTCTGCAAAAAGACACACAAATCTACAGTTGATGTTTTAGGAGTTTTGGACAATGTTGTATAGTTTTGATGTAGTGAAGTGGGGTTATACTGGCCCAGTAACCTAGCCATAGCCAGTGGTTTACCGACAGAAGATGCAGGATGTACCAACAAGAAGCTAACTAATGTTCAGTGGACGTACATTACATTATCTATTCAACATTACAAATCTATCTCCATCCAATCTGTCTCTTTAAGTTTCATTTTTTGAAAATAGCAATACAAAAATATTCCAAATTCTCTGTAACAAGTAAAAGCCCTGCATTCAAACTCCTACTTGAGTGAAAGTAGAATAGTATTGGCTTTAAAATGTACTAAAAGTACCAAACGTAGTGGAGTAAAAAGTGCAATACTGACTTCTTAAATGTAGTGGAGTAGAAGTACATTAAAATACTTAACTTAAAGTACAGTCCCCATCCATTCCAAATCTATCTCCATCCAATCTGTCTCTTTAAGTTCCAGTGTTTTGTTGCACACAGTGAAATATAAGTGCGTTTCTTTAGTTTCTGTCTTTATAAGGACGTTTTGATTGGCCCACACATGAGTTTCTGTAACTGCTGCACCCTAGGTGTTCAGTTTTGTTTGTATTTCCCCCCCCGGGTGCTTGTTAGGTGCGGTCACGGGGGGGGGGGGGGGGATGAGGCTGCAGAATAAACCCAGAGACGCTTTGTAGTTCAGATGAGACGATACTAAAGCCTTCCCCATGTGGAGAGATGTTTGTGAGTTTGCTTTGGGTCGGATGAGAAGAGAGGGGGATTACGCATCGTCTCCAACACACACACACACACACACACAGACACACACACAAACACACACAGGTGGTGTATTATTTATCATTCCACTTATGAAACAGATTTCGCTGACGTTGCGAAATCTTTAAAGCCATAAAGCAGCGTGTGTGTGTGTGTGTGTGTGTGTGTGTGTGTTAACACTTTGTACTTTAACACACTTTTGCTTTAGTCGAGTGCTGTGAATATTAAATATTAAAGGTGCCAGTCTATGAGAGAAAGAGGGGGAAAAGTGTGTGTTTTTGCACATTCATATTAACACGCAGAGGTAGAGGTGGTACTCAGACCCTTTAATAAAGTGAAAATAGTGATAACAAATATTACAAATACTCCGGAACAAGTAAAAGTCCTGCATTCAAAATCCTACTTGAGTAAAAGTACAATAGTATTCACTTTAAAACATACTAAAAGTACCAAAAGTAGTGCAATAATGACTTCTTAAATGTAGTGGAGTAGAAGTACAAAGCAGTATTACATTAAAATACTTAACTAAAAGTACATATACCTCAAAATTGTACATAAGAGTAGTATTTTCCAACTCTGTTAGCATGTGCTCTCTATGTTAAGCATTGTTAGTTCAACAAATAAAGCCTTTTGCAAACTGGTCATGCAACAAAGCTAGCGTGCATGCTAACAGCTGTGTGATCATTTTCGCAGTATGTTGAATTGGATGGAGCGTGTTAGCATTGTTAGCTTTACAACAAATACGATGCATTTTGCAAACTGGCCAAGTGCATCAAAGCTAGAGGGCTAACAGCTTTGTGATTATTATCCCAGTCTGCTTCTTCCTGTGCAGACAATGGATGGACCGCACAGAAATAGCCCCGTGTTCCTCCAGTAAACACAACACACCCTGAGTTTGCTGCA
>CM062266.1:37902376-37939876 GCA_031216635.1 Dissostichus eleginoides | reverse complement strand
TTGCTCAAAATACCAAACAGACCACCCATTCTAGCCATGCCTCATATCCCTCTATTTCACTTCCTGTTTCTAAAGTGCTGATTTGGGGAATAAAGCTTTGATAATACAAAGGAGGGTGCTGAGCTCATGCGGGACCCGGCAGCTACTGTCTAAACTAAATACTGCCGTGATGAAACGCCATATCATGGATTATCAAGGATTCTTTCTGAAACAGTATGGAGCTCAAAGGCTTTCTCTCTTGCCGGTTATACCACAAGGTGAGTTCCTTTTTATTTCCTGCTTCTTCACACACATGCTCTCCAGTACAGGTTAGCTCTGAGTGTTAGCGATGCTAATGTAAACACCGACCATATTACGTCCAAAACAGTCGGGCATTGTTTCTGATAGCAACGTTTCTGATCGGGCCGTGGGTCCACATTTCAGATATTACGTCATATCGGACGCAAATCTGGATCAGCTCCGTTGTTCCCCCGTTTTTAGAGATTTGGGTACGAAGGAAAAGAGAGAGGGTTTTATTTTCTGACACTGCGTGAGTTCCCCGACACACCGGGGACACATCTTTATGTATAAAAGACATCAATAAGTGACTTTTGCATGATAGGTCCCCTTAACTTATGAGACAATATACTTCATCTCTAGTGAGCGAGCGACTTTACCTCGTTATAGGATGTAGTATTCTGTCTATAGCAATATAAAGCTGCGTCTAGAGAAAGAAAACCTTTTATGGAAGTTGTAAATAAATAAATAAATAATCTCACAAGATGAAGATGTATTTTGTGTGATTTGTTGAAAAATCATACAGTGATTCTTGACACAACATAATATGTAAGATAGCAATAGCCCTAGCTGCATTTGGAGAAAGAAAACTAAAACAAAAATACATTTCTGGAAGTTGTAAATTGATTAGAAATCTCATAAAACGACATCAATCCATTTGTTTCCCCCATCTTTACTTTAATTATTCACAGCATCTATAGAAAATAGACATCTTTATGCACTGATATGTGACATCAAAACATCCCATGAAATAAAATGCTGTATATGTGGACATGCAGTGAAGTATCTCTGTTGCAGTAGAGAGACGCCTCCCCTTCGCTCTCCTCTCGGGGGAGAAGAAGATACACTTTATTAATCCCTTACAGGGACATTTCTTTCCCCACTCTGTTGTGTTTACACACATTACACACACATAGAGGAGGATATACATGCACACACACAGAGGATATACATGCACACACACAGGATATACATGCACACACACAGAGGATATACATGCACACACACAGAGGATATACATGCACACACACAGGATATACATGCACACACACAGAGGATATACATGCACACACACACACAGAGGATATACATGCACACACACAACCACATGCAGATAGGAGAGGTGGCAGAGCAGAGAGGCTACCAGGTACCCGGCGCCAAGGGAGCAGTTTTGAGGTTAGGTGCCTTGCTCAAGGGCACCTCGGCAGTGGCCTTGGAGGTGAACTGGCACCTCTCCAGCTACCAGCTCACTCCATCTTTTTTTGGTCCGATCGGGACGTGAACCGGCGACCCTTCGGTTCCAAGACCAAGTCCCTACAGACTGAGCCACTGAAGCTCCTCCTCCTCGTTTCCTCCTCTTTGTCTCGCTGTGTGGGAAACGAGGACGAGGAGGAGAGGGGATGTGAAGGGGAATAGAAGATGACAGATAATAGTGAGGAGTTGAAAGAGGAGGCTTCAGAAACAGCTCCTCCTCCCCCCCTCCTCCCTTTGACTCCCCTCTGCTCCCATCCCCTCCTCGCTCCTATCCTATTTATGATCATATCAACTCTGAATCATTTATGTTCTGACTGAGCAGCAGGAGTTTCTCTCCTCTCTGTCGACGGCTGCATCTCTGTGCCAGAGCTGAACTACTAACAGACTTATTCTCACAACCTCATCTGAAGAGAGCGTCAGTATCAGAGGGCATGCTTTATTAAAGAGGCCCTGTTCTGCTTTTTGGGGTGTTCCATCTCCTGTAGTGTGTTGTATACGTCTAGACACTGGTGATGAAGCTGAAGATCTGGATTTGATGAGGAGAAGGGATGAAGAGGGGATGTGATGAGGTCTTTGGATTAGCTCTCCTGGCACTGGATGTGATGAAAGGAGGTGGGCGGCAGCATGAAACCTGAAATCACAGCTGACTGCAGGAGAGAGAGAACCATTTTAAAGTTTGGCTGCAGCACGGTGATTGGCTGCTGAGATTGAGGTGAATGTAATAGGTTAGCAGGAAGCCCGTGATGAGCTGATTATAAGCAGCTGCGGAGTGAATGTCTTCCTGAAAGAACTTGCGCTGAGCTTCATTTCAATCAGGAGAGACTTCATTTTGTTTAAAGAACATTTATTGACACATGTCATATGATAAATGTTAAGTCTTTGGCGATTAGACCCCGATCCTGAAATCGTATATCTAAAGGGGGATCGCAGCCGTGAGCATATAGGGAACCCCCAAAAAGGAGGAAAGTGGATGAAAGATTAAGATCGGACCACTTGACGAAGGATTTGACCTTACCAGGTGGCACGGATTCTGTTGAGACAGGACTGAGGATTTAGACCGAGATTTATGCAGTGAGGCAGAAATGTATATAAATGATATAGAGAAGGAGCCTGACTGCGGCCGGGTATGAACTAGGAAAAGAGAAACCCCAACAAACTAATGATGAATGATGCGATGCAATGAATCAATACGATAATATCCGTGAGTGATATGATAGTAGTGCTGCGCTGAATGTGGGCATGTACTTACCTTACGTGATGCGACGAGTCTAAACTGGGAAGCAAGCGAGGGTTAGACAGGAATGTGCGGGGAGAGAAGGAAAATAGGATGGGGTGAGCGGAGAGAGAAGGAAAATAGGATAGGGCGAACGGAGAGAGAAGGAAAATAGGATAGGGTGAGCGGAGAGAGAAGGAAAACAGGATAGGGTGAGCGGAGAGAGAAGGAAAATAGGATGGGGTGAGCGGAGAGAGGGAAAACAGGATAGGGTGAACGGAGAGAGAAGGAAAATAGGATGGGGTGAGCGGAGAGAGAAGGAAAATAGGATAGGGTGAGCGGAGAGAGATGGAAAATAGGATAGGGTGAGCGGAGAGAGATGGAAAATAGGATAGGGTGAGCGGAGAGAGATGGAAAATAGGATAGGGTGAGTGGAGAGAGAAGGAAAATAGGATAGGGTGAGCTGCGCTCCCTGTGATACTGACTATTGCATGGAGCAAGACTTCTGATCGCTCAGGCAGTCTGCTGGCTATTGCAAGACTTCTGATGGCTCAGGCAGTCTGCTGGCTATTGCAAGACTTCTGATGGCTCAGGCAGTCTGCTGGCTATTGCAAGACTTCTGATGGCTCAGGCAGTCTGCTGGCTATTGCAAGACTTCTGATGGCTCAGGCAGACTGCTGGCTATTGCAAGACTTTTGATGGCTCAGGCAGTCTGCTGGCTATTGCAAGACTTCTGATGGCTCGGGCAGTCTGCTGGCTATTGCAAGACTTCTGATCGCTCAGGCAGTCTGCTGGGATAAGTGAGAGAGGCATAGCATGTGGTAAAACATTATCTTAGAAGGATGTGATACACCACCACCAGTTATATGCATAGCTTACCATAGGAGTTTAAGAGTTTTTGATTACCAGTACGGTGCAGATATCAGGTCGGATAGGGCATGTGTGTGGTTACACGCATAAGGGCAGAATAAGCCATCATTATAAAACAGAGAATGTACAGGACAGGGATACAATTAGACGAAACCGTTCTGGAGAAGTGCTGATTAATGAATAATGTAATGCAATGAAGGTATTCTGCAGATGATTAAAATGTGAGCTGAGTGAGTGACTCATTGCTGTGAGAGACATACGCTGCAAGACTACATTGAGCATGAGTGGTTTATATTGCATCCATTCCTTATGCTTGACGGAAAAGTGTGCACTGAGACATTAGCTGAGGTCTATTGAAGTACCAGATAGAGGGGATCGTATGATCATAAAAGCAAGCACGGTTTGCACCACCACCAGTGATATGCATGAAAGTATGAAGGAGAACCTGTGCATTCTTTCTTTCTTTTATATTTTTTCATTTTTTAAATATATAATTATTTTATCCGGACTGCCCCCCCAACCCATGAAGGGGTGCCGAGATACGAATCTGATGAGACACGGAGGCGATCATGCCTAAACGTGCTGTGAACACGGATAAACGTCTCTTATCTGCTGGTTGAATTTCCTGGGAGGGATTGAATGCGGCGTAGAGGGCCTGCTCGCGGTCGGCTCGTGCGTAATGCGACTTCCGTGTTTGCGGATCAGCTGATCGAGGGGCCTCGACTCCGTTCTGATACCGGATCGGCTTGTTCGCTTATGCCGAGACGGCCGGACGTACCCGTGTTTCTGCCGATGGAGGTCTTCTCCTCTCGCTCTTGCTTGATATCTGCTATGAGGATCTGAAACGTGTATGTCGGCAGCATGAACACCTGCAATCACAGCTGACTGCAGGAGAGAGTAGAACCATTTTAAAGTTTGGTTGCAGCACGGTGATTGGCTGCTGAGATTGAGGTGAATGTAATAGGTTAGCAGGAAGCCCGTGATGAGCTGATTATAAGCAGCTGCGGAGTGAATGTATACACCTGAACATCAGCAGGAGAGGACTCTTTAAAGTAGAGACACTACATATTGATATACACCTGAACATCAGCAGGAGAGGACTCTTTAAAGTAGACACACTACATATTGATATACACCTGAACATCAGCAGGAGAGGACTCTTTAAAGTAGAGACACTACATACTGATGTACACCTGAACATCAGCAGGATAGGACTCTTTAAAGTAGAGACACTACATACTGATATACACCTGAACATCAGCAGGAGAGGACTCTTTAAAGTAGAGACACTACATACTGATATACACCTGAACATCAGCAGGATAGGACTCTTTAAAGTAGAGACACTACATACTGATATACACCTGAACATCAGCAGGAGAGGACTCTTTAAAGTAGAGACACTACATACTGATATACACCTGAACATCAGCAGGAGAGGACTCTTTAAAGTAGAGACACTACATACTGATATACACCTGAACATCAGCAGGATAGGACTCTTTAAAGTAGAGACACTACATACTGATATACACCTGAACATCAGCAGGAGAGGACTCTTTAAAGTAGAGACACTACATACTGATATACACCTGAACATCAGCAGGATAGGACTCTTTAAAGTAGAGACTCTACATACTGATATACACCTGAACATCAGCAGGACAGGACTCTTTAAAGTAGAGACACTACATACTGATATACACCTGAACATCAGCAGGATATAGCCTCTCTAATCCCCTGGGAGAAAATCAGGTTTAATAATAGTAAACCGTTAACTGAGATTCGATTCATTCACATTTTGTTTTAGTAATCGATTCAGCTTCCTAAACCTTCATGTTTTATAAAGGTCATTGCACTTCAGAGGATTGTAGTATGGCTCCATTACAAATTATTTGACTGATACGTTTGTTTGCAACAGAGATTATTTACTGCAATAATCCAAAATCCAAAGGAAAAATCCCCCAGAGAGTGGGGGAGAAACGTCCTTTGAAGGGAACACAGGGATTGTAACCTTTGCAGACCATTTACATGCACTAAAACCCGTAAAAACAACCCAAAGAGCAGAAAAGGGCCACTTTCACAAGTTTTTTTACGCCTTTTCAGTTGCTTTTTTGCAATTAAAGTAGAAAACAACAGACTGAGTAGTAAAAAGTTTTCTTTACTAAGACTGAAAGCCCTGAAGCACTTGAAGCTAAAACCTTCCTCCTTCCTTTCATTCTGCGTATTACTTTTGAACATCCCAGAGGCCATTACTTCTAAGTTAATTGTGGTTCGCCCACTGAAGAAGAAGATGCAGGGAATTAAAGAGCTTCTTCCGGAGCGGAAATTGTGTTTTGATGTTGTTAGTCAGACTCATGTTTCTTCTTCTTCGTTCAGTTATTATGCTCCAAATATCTGGAACAAACTCCCAGAAACCTGCCGGTCCGCTGCAACTCTGACTACTTTTAAATCCAGACTGAAGACTTTTCTTTTTGCCGCTGCTTTTACTTGAACTATTCACATCTTACTCTGCACTGTAACTTTTATTCATGTATTTTTTCTTTGAATGTTTATTTTATTATCTTTGCTTTTTAATGACCATTTTCTTAATGTGTCTCATTTTTGTAAAGCACTTTGAATTGCCATGCCTTGCCTTAAGGTCACCGATTATGCAAAATCCATTTGTTCATGTCTCTTCTACATCAACATGTGTCCCCTCTTCTTCATGTCTCCTCTACATCAACATGTGTCCCCTCTTCTTCATGTCTCCTCTACATCAACATGTGTCCTCTCTTCTTCATGTCTCCTCTACATCAACATGTGTCCCCTCTTCATGTCTCTTCTACATCAACATGTGTCCCCTCTTCTTCATGTCTCTTCTACATCAACATGTGTCCCCTCTTCTTCATGTCTCTTCTACATCAACATGTGTCCCCTGTTCTCCATGTCTCTTCTACATCAACATGTGTCCCCTCTTCTTCATGTCTCTTCTACATCAACATGTGTCCCCTCTTCTTCATGTCTCTTCTACATCAGCATGTGTCCCCTCTGTGTAAAGAGACTCTGAAAGTTTCAGGAACAAAGATTCTCTCTCTTTTTGTCCTGATCCATTTCTATAAAAACCTGTCTGAAAATGAGCTGATCAGATTTTGGCCACTTGATGATGTCATAACGATGTTTTGTCTTGTGTAACCATTAGCCAATCAGCAACCAAGGTAACCCCCCCCCACCTTATCACCTGAATCTCCTCCTAGAGCACCATTGAGTTCTTTGTAACCAAATCTCTCTCAGAGGGGCGTGGGGAGGGGCTCCTTATTTTCATCTAAAGTAACAGACAGAGAATCAGCACTTTGGAAACAGGGCTGAAACAGAGGGGATTATGGGATGCTGCAATGATCTGTTTGGTGTTTCAGCCAATCAGAGACAGGCTCTGGATATATCTGAGACCTGTGATATATTGATGAGAAACAGTATAATAGAGGACCTTTAAGATAGAACAGTCTTTACTCATGTTTGCTTTTCTTCTTCTGTGTTTTCAGGATGAAAATGCGGCGGCACAGGGTGTTCTTGCTGTGCACGGTGGGGCTGTGCGTCATCTCCTTCCTGCATTACTACAAGGCCCTCCATTACGTGTCCCTGCTGCGAGAGCTCTCCGCCCCCTACCCCAACATCAAGTCCTTCATCATGGTCACCGGCTTCTTCTGGAGGGAGAAGGGCGTGGGCAGCACCCCGATTAGCCCCGCCTCCCCCGAAGAGGCCCCGCCCCTTCCCATCCTCCGCCAATCGGACACCAAAGCCAGAGCGGTGGCGGGCGATGGAGGAGTTGGAGGACTGGGGATCGGGGGGGTCGTGGTGGGAGGAGATGGGATCGTTGGTAATGCAGGGCTGGAGGTGAGGTTGAGGGACGAGCCGGCACCCCCTCACCCCTGGGAGAAACCAGAAGAGAACCAGCGGGGGGACAATCCCATTGATGTGAGTGAAACATTACTATATTATGAACATTTAAGAATTTAAAGTTTTTCCTTGGTTTACATATCCGTTTATCAATGGCAACTAAATGTAGACATTTATGTTACCCTAATCCCCTTCTCTCTTCTTGGTCTTTCCTCCCAGGAGAGAGCTGAAGACGAAGAAGGTTTATTGGCACAATATATTGTTTCCAATTGCCCAATCCTAGTTACCATATTTACGAATTTCAATGCCCTGAATTTAAAGTTTTTCCTTGGTTTACATATCCGATTAACAATGTCTCCAAAATGTAGACTTCTTGGTCTTTCCTTCCAGGAGAGAGCTGAAGACGAAGAAGGTTTATTGGCGCAATATATTCTTCCAATTGCCCAATCCTAGTTACCATATTTACGAATTTCAATGCCCAACTGTCTAGTTTTTCCTTGGTTTACCTATCTGTTTATCAATGTGAACAAAATATAGACATTTATGTTACTCTATGGACAAGTTACCCAAAATATAGATATTTATGTTTGACAATTTATGCTGGACAAGCGTCTTTGAGCACTAGGAAAAGCGCTATAAAAATCAAATGTATTATTATTATTATTATAAGTTACCCTAAAACGATAACAATACGATATGATAATACTTTATTGGTCAGATCAAGTCTGAAATGCTCCTTGCATCACAGCAGCTCCATGTGTAACATCAACAGACAAACATCAAGACACAATACATGAACAACAAACAACAAACATAACAGCAGGATCAGTGAGAGCTGCTCAAAGAGCCTTCAGCGTGCATATGATCTGGATTCAGCTCTGTATTTACTGAGAGGATTGACTGGAGCACAAAGGATGCTTCAGGCTGACTTTATTCAATCTCCATTAGATGGTAGCAGTTCATACTCTCTGTTCAGAACATGCTTTGGGTCCCAGATGATGTTGTTGTAATCCCCGTCTCTTCTTGGTCTTTCCTCCAGGAGAGAGCTGAAGACCACTTGAAACCCAGAAACCCTAGTCACCCTGCAGGCCCTGACCTCCCGGAGAACATCCTGTTGGGGAAGCAGCACAAGGACAAAAAATGGATGCCCGACCCCTTAAAATTATTGGGAGACCTCCACACCCGCAATCACCAGCTCCTCAATGACAGAACAGCTTTCTTTGTCCGAACCAAAGCCGGAGCCTTTTGTTTTAGACAGGGAACAGAGGTGGCTACCCAAAAGGAATACTCTGGGAAAACTGGGGGGGTTGTGGCTAACGGAGCAGGGGAAGGTAATCGAAATGCTGGGCAAAGGAAGCCTCTGGAGGTCCAGCAGCAGCCCTCCATGAATCCTAAAGCAAAGACCAGAGCCAGAGGGAATGGGAAGCGCTGGTGAAGTGTGTGTGTCGGCCGGGGTGGCACGGGCCGTACTGCGGGGTTCCCACCATGGTGTACCACTCCAACCTGCCCACCAAGGAGCGGCTGACGCCCAGAGAAACCCCGCGGAGGGTCATCAACGCCATCAACGTGAACCACGAGTTCGACCTGCTGCACGTACGCTTTCACGAGCTCTCACAGGCAGTCGATCTCTTCCTCGTCTGTGAATCCAACTTCACTGCATACGGAGAGAAACGGCCTCTGAGGTAAGACTTATTTATGTCTTAATGTGTGCATATGTATAGATGTGTCTGTTGATTGTGTATATATAGGTATATACATATTTGTATACATATTTGTATTTTGTATTCGGGATTGGGGGAAACGGTATTTCGATCTCTCTGTCTGTACACACAAGTTGACTTTGACTTTGAAGACACCATTCTCGTGTGTGTGAATGTGTGTGTGGAGATTATTCAAGCCTCCAAGGTCAAGATGTTTAATGTGTAACTGAGCTGCTTCGTGGCCATCAGAAGGTGCCTCTTTGTGGCAGTAAAACCTTGTAGAATGGCGTGCATGCTGAGCAAACTTCAGGGTTTATTACAGACAATTGTGACACTTGTATCACAGCGCAGTGAAGTTAACTGTGTAAATATAATATTATATAATCATGTCATCATAGTGTCTTAAAAGTAAGGTTGCCTGATAGATTGTATGAGCATGTTTGTAGTGTAGTGGTTGGCAATAAAATCTTAAATCCCTTCCAACACTGCAACTTACAATACACTAAAGACATAAGAGAAATAAGGAAGTAAAACAGTGCACTATAACATTGTGCACGTGGAACAATGGTGCAGGTAAAATGCATGTCAAGTGGGGCAAATTAACTAAAAGACGTCATGCTTAAACTTTTTTCAGTTTGATATAAAACAACAACATTATACATGACTAATGTACAAGAGAGGTCTGTCTGATAGATCCTTATTTAAGGGTTTTGGGTTACATGCAGGTGAACCACAAACATTCTTGATCAATTTATCAGACAATAAAACAGGCGAGATAATCTTCAACCACCACCAGGAAGACTAGGTTTTGAAAAGAAAAAGAAAGTAAGTTGTATAGGAATATAATGGCTAGAAAGGACGATGCCAAAAAACTGGCACATTTCCTGTATTTTTTCATTTAGCTTTATATATATATATCACAGAAAAATCCCAATGTCAGTTTTTTACGATATCGAGCAACACTCCTTATCATATGTTACTTTATTTAAATCACCAATTATGCTCCGTTTCCATATTCATCAGTATGATGAATACAAAATTGGACAGAATCACAGAAGTTTTTGCCAACTTTCGACACGATGCATTGAGTAGCACAGCGTTTGTTTACAGCGTTCAGTTCTTGTTTACAGCCAACCTTCATGCTTCTTCAGTATCAGTGTGCGGAATAACAATTACAGCGATGATCCTTTGGCAACAACACCCAAATGCCTCGGGAGCAATTTTACAGCAGATTATGACAAGAGCGACATGATTGACTCTGTGTGCGGCCTCGGCGAAGAAGATTGGTGTGTTCAATCATAGGATGTGACACCGCATGAGAGTGGTAACGGTCAGTGAGCAGTCTCCCTCGATATGCATATCAACAGGTTAAAGGAGTCGTTCTTCCAGTAGGATCGGTGTATGGACACGGGGTCTCTGTTCTGAAAGGCCTCATTTGTAAAACAAGAACTCCTTGTTGCCTGTTGTTCTCTGTCTGTGCTTCAGGTCTTTGCCAATACTAATGAATTTTACACTTTGTTGGATATGCTTTCTTTGCTGTTCCATGCAGCATAGGTTCCCATTCTGTTCTGTATGGGGGGGAAGTCAATAATCAGACTTTTGAAACTTCGTTCAATCCCTTACGGTGAACATGAAGTCTCTGTTGCTTCATGTCAAAGTCATGTTATGGTTGCATGGTTGTGAATTTGAAAATGATATAGTAAGGTTTACAATGTTTAACACAGAAGGCAGGTAGGGGTGTCTGCAAGTAAAGAAACTGCAAATGGACTAACAATGATTTAGCAATTAGTTGATTTAATCGACAGATATTTATAATTTCTACTAGGAATCATACAAAAGCACCATTATAAATCTAGTTTTTTTATAAAGGTTTGACATCCGACATGAAAAAAGCACCAAATAAAGTATTTATGACTTATCGAACTAGAGGGACTAACCGTAATTGTATGGATTCTTGAAGTCCAAAGAAATTCTTGGTTTTCGTTGGTTAGTTAATGTTTTGGGACATGCATTTTTTACATGATCCTTTTTCACCACCTTTTCCTTAGTAGAATCACAAACTGTCAATCATTGGAATAGCTTGAAACCAATCCCTACTGTGCACCTGCTTCCTCTTACAGGAGTTTGTAAAGAATGCAATCAAAATGTTATTTTGTGGCATCACTTGTGGTTTAAAACTCCACAGGGTACCTTTTAGATAAATGCAGTAAGAAGTCCTAATGAACGATGTGATTGGTTACACTTGCATTGTTGATCTCCAGCAAGTGTCAAGAGTCTACTAACAAATGTCTAACCCTTCTGGAAAGAAAATGGCTCTCTAGAACGGAAGGGATTTAACCAAACATTGGAATACATCCTATATTACAACACACATATTAATGGCACTTTAAGAGAATCCACTAAATGTCGTTTAATATGTTTTTTTCCCCAGTTTCCTGCGGCTCCTGCTCAACGGTACGTACGACTACATTCGTCACAAGATCCTGTACGTGTTCCTCGATCACTTCCCAGAGGGCGGTCGGCAGGACGGCTGGATCGCGGACGACTACCTGCGAACCTACCTGACCCACAACGGCCTGTCCAGGGTGTCGGGTTTAAGATCGGACGACGTCTTCGTCATCAACGACGCAGATGAGATCCCAGCACGAGAGGGCCTCCTCTTCCTCAAGCTGTTCGACGGCTGGACGGAGCCTTTCGCCATCCATATGCGCAAGGTAACAACTCAGTGTTTTATGGGGTTAGATTTGTCTCAATAATATTTGTGTGAACATAAAAATGATTTGTGTGTAAATGTGTGGTTTGTAAATTGTAAGAAGATTTGCAAACTCCCCCAAAAATATTTGCAAATGTAAAACAGATCTGCAAATACGCAAAATATTTTCACAAATAAAATAAAAGCTCTGTGAATACTATAATTAGTTTACAAATAAACAAAAGGAATGTGTGAATCTCTCTCTAACATTGACAACTTTCGATCAGGCACTTGTGAATCCATTTTGTATTTGTGGACCAAAAATGCGTTTGTGGATCTCAAATCTCTGCTTGTGGATCGTCTTTTTACACACACAGAGTTTTGAGACAAACTTTCCTCCGGTCTCGACTACAATCTAATACTTATTGAGAGAAATCTAACCCCGCAGTGTTTGTTTTTCACCAGGAGGCCAAAGAATATGGGGTCTCCAGGAAATTAGGTTGTAGAGTTGGAACGATATGGATGTGTCCCGGTTAGAGTTAAGATGGATTATTCAAGCTGTGTGAACACTGTGGTCTGTAACAGTGAAACATACAAAGGAACCTATATTAAGATTACAAACAATTACAGTACAATTGACTTTACACAATCAAGTGAAATACCAAAACATTTAGGACGAAACATAATAAAACCCACAACACAGATGTTGAAAAAAAGAAAACCTAGTGTGGTACTCATGTGTGAGCGCATATATTATTATATTTAGGCCAATAGTTATAACACTGGACCATTCCTCTTTCATGTACGGTGCAATTGGGGACCAGTTCCTAACAAACTCGTCCAGAGTTCCTTTAACACGTGTGATAACATGACCAATGGCAAAATGGACATCAGTTTTTCAAACCACAATAAGATATTGGGCGGATCTTCAATCAACCAATTCCAAGAATGTGCCTGTCTTCGTTCATAATTTGATAAGTTGGATTTAGGTTGAAAGGTCTCCTATCATGCAAAATGCACTTTTTGACGTCTTTTATACATAAATATGTGTCCCCGGTGTGTCAGGAGACTCACAAAGTGCCAGAAAGCAAAACCTTCTCTCTTTTCCTCCATACCCACATCTCTAAAAACGACAGAATGGGTGATCTGTTTGGTATTTTGAGCAAAACACTTCATAGACATGTTTGTTATATATCTGAGACCTATAATATATGCCTAAAATTAGTATACTATGAGACCTTTAATATCTATTTATGTGTCTCTGTTTATAATTCCTGGTTCTTCTCCTCCCACTTCCAGTCGCTGTATGGATTTTTCTGGAAGCAGTTTGGCTCTCTGGAGGTGGTGTCCGGCTGCACGGTGGGGATGCTCCGAGACGTCTACGATGGCGACGGTATCAAGCTCCGCCGCCGCGAGTACTACACCATGCCGGGTTTCCGCAAGTACGAGAACGACACGGGCCACATCCTGGTGCAGTGGTCGGTGGGAAGCCCCTTCCACTTCGCCGGCTGGCACTGCTCCTGGTGCTTCAGGCCCGAGGGCATCTTCTTCAAGCTGGTGTCGGCTCAGAACGGAGACTTCCCGCGGTGGGGGGACTACGAGGACAAACGTGACCTCAACTACATCCGGGATCTGATCCGGACGGGGGGCTGGTTCGACGGCTCCCTTCAGGAATACCCCCCTGTGGACGCCAAAGAGCACATGTACGCCCCAAAGTATATGCTGGAGCACTATGAACGGTACCGCTACCTCCTGGAGAACCCTTACAGAAAAGCGTCCGAGGGCTAGGAGTTCTGCAAGGATAGAATATGTGACGTAACTTGTAGGACCCGAATGAGGCCTCGGCACTGAGTTTTGGGGGGCGAAACGGTACTGAAGGACTACATCTCTCATTGGAGGGATACTACATGAATCACCAGGCAGCACTGATGTTGCAATCTCTTAAAAATATTATTTTGGGGTGAAAAAAGGGATCACTGAACCGCATCGTCCTTGGATTTACAGAGAGGTCTCTGAGAGGATACAACCACTGGAAAAACATCATAGATTTCCTCATCCCTCCCTTTTTTGGGGAGGAGCCAAGCTGTCTCTCTTTCTGTCACCCTGTCCTCTCTTTCTTCCCCCGAGCTGATTGGTCGTTTGGAAGTAAAGAGAGGTATATTACAGAGCCGAGTGGAGAAACTTGGAATTGGGGAATTGTTTTTTTTCTGTCTGTGTTTACTAAAGTTTACTGATTTACTGAGCTGATGTTCCCATTTCTTTCTCCCACTTCAGACGTCTTCCTGTCATATTTGGTGACCTCCTTCTAGAAACAGACATGTTTTACGTTATTCTTTGGTCTCAGTAGATAAGTATAAATCCCATCACACCCGCTGGAGAACCCACTGCCAAACGAAAGGAATGAATCGATGGAAATGTCTCAATGTCCACATGCACCTTGTGTGTTTGAAAGTGTGTGTGTGTGTGTGGTCTATCTTTGTGTCATACTGCGTGGTATACCGCCTGTGAATGAGGGGGGGAGATGGGGAGGCAGCGAGATGGGGAAACAGGAGGCGGGAAAGCAAGTAATGAGCGGCGATGAAAGGGAAAGAAAAGGAGGCTCTCTCTCGACGCTTTCCCACAGTATCTGCTGACGCACCAGTGTGGCAGGGATGAGTGATCTGAATGTGTGTGTGTGTACGCTCTGAATAAATCATACCCCGTCGATGGCATATGAGACGGATGAAACTCGCCGTCATTGTTTGTCCGATGAGAGGAATCGAGAAGGACAAGATGACCCTTCAGCTTCGTCTTTCTGCGACTGCGATGACTTAGTTCCCTTGGAAACTAAAGCGGAGTGTGTGAGACGGGCTGGGTGTTTAGAGATAAGTGGGTGGGTGCTCTTCGGGCGGCGTTCAAACGAGGTCAATGCCGACCGAGAATCCCCTTAGTTTAATATTCCTCTCTCTGCTCGACGCCCACTCTCTGAAACAGACACTTCCTTTCTGTTTTCGTGCTGCTAAGTGTCCTCTTTCTTCTTCCTCTAGTGTTGGTTTCCTCCTAATCCCATAACAAGGCCCCTTTTCTCTCTTCAATTCAGTTATTACATTACATGTCATTAAGCGGACACTTTTATCCCAAGCTACTTACTTGCACTTCAATACTGTAGACTCCCGGTGCTATTTTAGACTCTTTGACCTGCTGTATATCGAACCACTGACCCTCCGATAGGTAGACACACATTTACCCCCTGCGCCACAGCCAATCTCTCTCTCTACATTTGTGACCCGGCCATTGAAATCAGGCAGATGTCGCTCCGGCGCATTTGCGAGATAGTTGTGGATTTATGTCTAAAAGTTATGTTTTGGTCCTTATTAGGGTTAGGGTTAGGGTTACACCTTATGTCTCCCTGAAGTAATGAGTGACAGACTCCTAGTAACCTGGCAGGGTATGATACAGTCGGTTTCCATCTGATTATAAATAAAAACAAAGTCTTGGCTCTCAGGATATTCAATTATTATCGCCCAAATTTAGACGATAAATACTGTGTTGACGCTTGTCGACGGTACGATGGCGAGCAACTTAACAGCAGAGGCATTACTACAGGCGGTGTGTGTGTAAAATACTCACAACTCCAACACCAACTTTCTACGCCCAACCTTTCCTCATCGAAGTAAAAACATCCTCGCCCTCAATGCTACTAATGAGTTCGCCTGATCAGAACGATGGATCTGCGTCATCCATCCACTGTCTATTGAGCTTTCTACGGAGAGATAGTCTGCTAAAATGCTTTTTTTTAAAGACAAACAAAAATGAATCAGAATCATAGCTAATCCAGTCGTGGTCCTAAAGAGGGGGGCAGGAGTAATATGCCCCCAAAATATCAGGCTTTGAGCCCCCTCATTGGCAAAAAGTCACCTGCTAACACTGAAGGCTTTTTTCTCAGAATCGTGACAGTCATCTTGTTTTGTGAAACATTTTGCTGTATATTTGGAGAACACCAAAAGGATATAATCTAAGAAGCTCCTCGATCTAACAGTGTTATAACTCAGCAGGTTGCTTATCCGCCTCTATGTCAACCTTTCCCTCCAGACGTGTATCTCTTCCCTCTTAATCCTCAGAAGAATTTCAATAATAAGGATATATTTACATTCTTCCAGCCTCATTTCTATCCCGTGTCTCGACGGGACAGGAAGTAACCCTAGCAGTGCCACAGATCTCTATCATCTGAACGTTTAGCCTCTCTCTCTCTCCCTGCTGCAGACGTCTGTCCATGTGGCTGGCCGCCTGAATCCCCGCCCCACATTGTTTGGCAGAAGTTTATGAATAATTTTGGCGAGCATACTTCTCTTTGTGGGTGTTTAGTGTGGGCTGGATGTACTTGTCAAGGGCGAGGGGAAAGCTAAAGAGTCAGAAGAGTATGAAACAAACTGATTTGTCTTTTAAATGCAGATTGAATGTGTCCACCATCTGCTTCTCCACCTCACGTCTGCGCTTTGGTGTTATTGTTTACCGCGGCTTCAGGCGTTTCAAAGCGAACAGTGCCTCTAGAGGAAAAAAAGTTTGGAGTAAGGGAACTTTTCTGGAAGGCGAGGATAGGATTTAATCTATTTAGACGTTAGAAGCTTTAGTTTTACTTGAAAGACAAGACCCTTAACATTGAACAGAGCAGCTTTTACCTGTTCCTCTTTACTTTAAGTGTCCTTGAGCAAGAACCACATCCTCCTTACTCATCCAGTCCTTCTGCACAACCTTAACATGAAACCAAAATGCATGATAAGTCGTCCTATGCGAAACAGGTTAACAAGCCGAGATTTTTGCAAACTAGATTAAAGATTTGAAGATGCTGTCAAAGAAAATCTGGAGACCAAGAATCCCCCGACAACGCCACACACAATATACTCAAAACTTAAAAGAAATAAGCTTCAACGTTAGTTTATTTGTATAGCACATTTTAAGACACAGAGGCAATTCAAAGTGCCTCACATTTAACACAAGATAATTCAAACAAAACAAACACACAAGGAGGTACAACAGTGCAAGTGTGAGCATATCTGCGTATCGCTTGGTTTCCACGCTGTCTCCCGTGGATGGGAGCTCATTTTGGAAAGCAGATTACCCAGCAGGCAGCAGCTGTTCGGGCTTTGTGTTGTTGGTGTCGAGAGCCAAACTCATCCAAACCCACAGGGGCTGCGGAGATACCAGCTTTAAATAGGATTTGACACCAAAAGACAGAGGAGGCGACAACAACGCAACGCAAACAATGGAGGTTTCTTGTGTTTATAAATTAGATGTATTTGTGTGACTTTCAAAAAGGTATTGATTGATGGAACAAAACCATAGAAGGATGATGCATTTGAAGAAGGAGAAGTGAACTTTTGGCAATGTGGATCATTTCAGGGATGTCAAATCATGAATTCAGGCAGTTGTGAACAATCGTAGATGAACCCTAACCTCTTTGGGGTGATGTTGTGGCCATGCTTTGGAATTTGAAAGAAAAGTAGCTTGAAATACATCCAATCAAAAAGTAGGAGCCTTTTTTTCCGCAAAAACATCATTCATAGAGTCAGGTCTCAGCAGCATGAAACTGACCAAAGTATTTAATCAAACAAACAAAACCTCTCTCTGACTTCAGGCCTCACCGTGTGCAGACCTTGATCTTTGTAACATGTTGCTACGTGTTTAAAAAGGTTTATGCTTAAGCGTTATCTCAGAAATGTTTAATCCCACAAAGGCCAGGGAGTGTTAGCAGAGAGGTATGTAATACGAGTTGCCTCCCACCTCTCTGCTGCAGGGTGTGTGAGTTTGCATATCTTTATGTGCATTTTCCTAATAGTTTGCGTATTACACAGTCATGGTGACTCAGGCCAGATAAGGCTGTCTGGCCCGCTGAAAGATGTTACTTCACTCGGCCTGTTGCCACATTATCATCATGGCAACGATCCCATTGGTCGACTTCTGAGATGCCAAACAGCCGGAGGTCATCAGACAGCCGGCCGGAGGGTGAAATGTGAGAAAGAGCAGGGAGGATGAGGGAGGGAAATCACAAAAACAGATTTTCGCTAAATTGTACAACTCACAACTTGAGTTTAGTTAAAAAGAAAAGGCGAAACGAAGGGAAATATTCATGCAATGTGCAAAGCTGTAACTAGCACGCACCTACATGTAGCTGACTTATCGCAGCAAGATTGCGAAATGAACAAGGAGCAGGGAAAATAAACGGCAAACATATTATTTCAAATGTCGAGCCAGGAATAAAACATCGATGAAAGAGTTTTGGCCTTAAACCAGATCAAGAAGTGGCAAAAGTTTAGGATTGACGAACGGACAGTTATATCCAAAAAGAGGTCTTTTGGAAATAATCCATCCACCGCTGTCCTTGTCTTATTGGAGGAATACGGTTTTTTTAGGGTTAATGAACGCTGACTCCAATCCAGAAAAATACCTTTTATTAGATGTTATCCGTCCATCGCCGTTCTTGTCCTATTGTTTGAAAAGTGGTTATAACATGGGGAGAGGAGGGAGGTAACAATCCGGACCTTTGTTGCTCACTAGGATAAGGTAAAGTAATGTTGGCGTTGAATGAGAACAACTAAACCCCAGATGAGTTCAGTTCAAACTAAAAACTGTTCAATGACGATTGGAGCGATGATTGCACCTTGTTATGGATCCAAAGGCCTGACAATGTCTTGCTCAAGGAAACTTCAGTAGATGGTAACCTCAGCAGACGTTACAGGCGGTCTGACTGATGGCCTGGTGCCTGCTTTGGCTTATTGATCGGACAGAGAATCGATAAAGCGATGACACATGGGAAAGGAAATATCTGCAGCCTCTAAACACACCCTCTGCAGACCGGTCTGAGCTGTGTTGCTAGGAAACAGATCTGGGATGTCTTTATTACCGGTTATTGATATTACCAATAACCTGCAAGGTCAGTGGTGGAAACTGAAGATGTAGATGTTGTCTAAAGAGATGCATCTAGAGAACTGAGGCAGGATGAACACATTTACTTTTAATTTATTTATCAATTGAGGTTATTTTTGCGATTTCATGTAGAGTTCTAAACGGATGCTCCAATGATTTAGCATTGCACTTCTATACGTTTGAGGTATTTGCAATTTACAGGACAACACAAACACATTATAAAATGACATTTACTTAAAAATAAATAATAGGTATGAAGCACGGATGTCGAAACGTATTTAAAAAGACTTGATCCTACACTCACTAACGTCTTTTTGCTTCACCTTCCCTTCTTGGTAGTTGTTGGCATCTTTTAAACCCCAAACGACAATGTGTTACGCACTTTTTTTAAATTATTCATCTATATTCTTTAAGCCCCTTGAGTAGAACCACATATATAGTTAACAGATAAGTATCTTTAAGACCTGAAGATACCGACTATTGTCACAAAAAGATCAGTCTTACAGGATTACTGACTACGTTTACATGTACAAAATATTAGGTTTTTAACACCATTCTGACAATATTGCTACTAAACTGTTAACATGGGTAATACAAATGAGTATTCCCCTTTAAATTAAGACATACAAATAATACATTTACACATTTTTCCACATATGGTGGACTTATTTTCTATTTCCATTTTTCCTTTATTTTGACCAACTTTGTGGAAAGCTTAAGCGATGATTGCACATATCTAAAAAACCTGTTGATATCTAAGCCTTTTCTGGACGTTTCCCCATTTTCTTGGGCACGCATCTCTACCTACGCCTTGGTTTCCAATGCACAGAGCTGAACATGTGTGTCAAAAGGCAGTAGAAACCCAATTTAGATGCATATTGTGAATGTCCTGCATACATGTTCAATGAAGGCTCCTAAGCACTGAATATTATCGGCATATCCCACGTGTCTTAACATAAAAACCCTACAAAATAAGGCGTCGTTCTGAATATCTAAACAGCTTGCATGACCCTCATCAAATGATATGAGTGAGGTCATGTTTGGTATATTAGTGTGCATGTAAACGTAGTCATTAACAGCCTTGAAACCCCCCCATTATTGGCCCTACCCTCTTTTCTGCACACACTAACCATGCACACATGTTTGTAGCATTGAGCATGTGTGTTTATCCTGCACAGATGTGTGTCTCCAGGGCTGCCCCCCCCCCCACAATCACCCCCCCCATCTGTTGTTTTGCTTGAAGAGTGGCTGCTTGTCTATGGGCTTAAATGCCTTCACGGCTCTGGCCCCCCTCCAGCGCTGTGGCTCTCCCCGATTGATCTTTTCCAAGAAACATTAGAGAGGAGGGAGGCCGGAAATCAAGAGGAGGGTGTGGAGAAAAGAGGGTCGTTTTACTTGGAAGTCGTTCCTTTCTTTTCCCCTCTTTCTGACAAGCGTCTGGAATGTTTTGAGCAAAAAGCACCCAAGTATGCAGCGTTTCTACACTCAAGACCACTTTCCCCTTTAGTTTGCACTTCATCGGCGGAAGGTTCTTGAATATATTTGAAATAGAAAACCCACAGCAACGGAAAGCTGCTGCTGCTGTTATGGTCTTGGCTTTAAAACATTGTTATTCCCTTTGTGTGGGAAGGGCTTCCAAGAACTGAGCAATCACATTAACTCGAGCAGCTGCAGGGATGTTTCAGCGCTGATTGGAAAAGTACTTGCTAACCACAAGCATTGCCAAAACAAGTGCAAGACGAGCTTTTTTTTTGGGCTGGATATGACTCAATGTTACTTTAGGGGTCGGTTCACCCAAATGCCAAAACACTTCCCTCTCGCTGCAGGATCCAGGATCGCTTTAAGCTGCCCAGACTTTGTTGGAAACATCTTTGAGGTTTCTGTCGCCACCCCTTTAACAATGGAGATTAATTGAATGGGCTTTTTGGTGCTTACAACGTTAAACATAATATATTTAGTGTCTTCAAGATGTTCTCACAAAGTTATAGTCCCTCTGAAAACTGTTGACTACATGTTCTGTGGATTATCCGCCAAAAGGGACATTATTCCTACCTTTTTAGGTTTCATTTTTTTAAATCTAACTTCTGAGGTTCGCATATCTCAAGAAATCGAACAAAAGATCTGCAAAGTGCATTTTAACATTGCAGATATGAAAGTGAGAAGTGCTTTTAATCAAATCTGTGTGAGTTTGACAACAAATACAAACATTTTACTGGGGTGGTGGATCTCAAACATGGCCAAAATCAAACAACAACATCTGCATGTCTTGATGCTTCAGGACCTTTGGGTGAACTAACTTTACAGCCTAATAAAATAGTGAAAAACAGAAAGCCACAATATGTTAAATTCTTCCAATTAGACCTAAAACATTCTCTTTTTTTTTATAGCTCCTTTTAATGGGTAAATTAATTGGGCGCGGTCCAGTTTATCCTGTAAAGCAGCATGGGAAATGTATTTGCCATCACGACATTGAAGCAGACTCACATTACGCAGCAGTTAGAGGCAGTGTTGCGTACGAAATCGTGAAAAACATATGTAAGGATGACTGGGGAACTCTTGTAAACATGTCAGGCTTTTTCTGGCGAGATAGGAGTGTGTTTGTCGGTCAGGACACGACAGATTGTTGGCTTCAGGTCAGGTCTACGAGTCCATATGTTGTGACACTGCAGAAATAAATAGACAAGAGTCAGAGCGGCGCTGCAGAGACAGATGGACGCTGAGTTGGAAGAAAAGTCGTCCGTGCAAAGCAACGAGTAGTGAATGCGTTTTGTTTGTGTGTGAAACTACACTATATGGCCAAGAGTATGTGGACACCCCTGGCTGCAGTATTTTGTGCAGTTTCGGAGAGATGTATATGTTGATTAGGCTCTTTGGTTGAAAAGTAATATCAACTTCAGTCTTTTAGATGCATTTGAATTGCCCCCAGAAGTGTTGCTGGATTCAGTTAATGTATATCAAGTTGTTTTGAAGCCTCTTTAGACCTACTAAATACGTGTAAATGTTGACTGAACAGGAAACCATCAGGGAGAGATTTTGAGGTACTATTTGTTAAGAGTTTAGAGTAATGCTTAAACATTTTGGAAGTTGCTGCTACTTGACATAACCTACATACAATAACCATATATCCATTCAATTCATTCAATGTCAAGGAATTTCAAGAAAACCTTTAAAATGTCGCCTAAATGTCGGCCTATTTTGAACTTTTTCCACCAATGCGTTTTCGCTGTTTTCGCTGTAGGTATAGTCACTTTGAGCAAACCAAAGCAAACTTTATCTAATTCTGCTGTTTCCACACAGCTTTTCTGGTGCAAAACTTAACAAATGATCATGAAAATACGTTAATGAAAACACGTTGAGTTGTAGAGAAGCTGCACTTTTTGCTAAATTGCATTTGGTATCAATTTGTCAGCTACAGAGCGAATAAGCGCCTTTTCCAAAAAGTCAAACCTTCCCTTTGACACTCAACAGCTTCTGATCTGCTTCATCAGGACTGTGTGGTTGTGGTTTCATCAGATTTGACTGAGAGCGTTGCAAACACCCGCCAACTGTTATCAGAGGATCTTTTTCCCATTTAAAACCAGTGGGAGAGAACACAGAAAAAGATGTGAAATAACTCGACTTTGGCAGGAAATAGTGCATCATTCATAGGAAGACGTTGATCGCGAACACATGTCTTCAAGGACTTACAGAGTACTTTGCGGCAAAGGTTTGGGGAAGGTCTTTTCCTGTTTCAGCCTGACGATGCCCCTGTGGCTAAAGAAAGACCCAGAAAGAAATAGTTTGAAGTGTGTAAGCTTGAGACTGGCCTGCAGAGACCACTGACCGCAACACATGGAGAGAAAATGAGTGAAAGTTAGACGCAATATCTTACATAAAGCCGTTCCAAAGATTGACATGAATGGAGGCTGTATTTCAGGCGTCCACAAACTATTCCTTGTACTGTTTATTCCTTATGTTGTGCGTGCAGTGGTGGAACAAGTATTCTTTATTTGAGTTAAAGTACTAATACTACACTGTAGAAATACTCAATTTCCAGTAAAAGTACTGCAACAAAAATGGCACTTAAGTAAAAGTATTGAAGTACGATTAGGAAAAGGTACTTAAAGTATTAAGAGTAAAAAAACTCAATAAATGATAAAACATTTAAAATTATTTCAGATCTTCTTATTTAAGAAGCCAATTCATTTTCTGTCAACCTTATGGTATAGTTACTTAAATACAATGTTGGATGGTTTAATCCATACTAATCATCACATTTAAAAAATAAAATCTTAAGTATTGTGTGCAAAAATCTGAATTTGATGAGTAACAGGTAAATACATCTGTAAAAATTGGCCTCCAAAATGTACTAGACAGTAGTATAACATGGAAATAATTGGGCAAGGTACCTCAAATGTGTACTTAAGAACAGAACTTGAGTAAATGCACTTAGTTATTCCCCCCCCCCCACTGTGTGTGTGGTCCGCTGTGTAACCCTACCTGCAGTCCTGAGAAACATGGCGTCAATTAGAGGGTCGACCTTAACCTGAGAGAGAGGGAGGAAAAAGGAGAGGGAGAGAGAGAGAGAGAGAGAGAGAGAGAGAGAGAGAGAGAGAGAGAGAGAGAGAGAGAGAGAGAAGAGAGAGAGAGAGAGAGAGAGCCTCCGGAGCGAGTTAAATTCCCCACAATCAGGAACAGGAGATTCCCACATTTATCGTCTCGACCGTTTTATTTTGTTTTGCACTTTTGTGAAGTCAATCTGTTTCTGTACTTTCAGTTTTTTTGGTAGGAACAGAGAGAATTTTTTTTTTAAATCTGGTTCCTCTGTTTTTCTATTTAACGTTCTTTTATTGGGGGGGTAACTTTATCCACTTGGCAGCTTGATATTTAATGTCTTTTTAAGGCGGTGTGTGTGTCAGTGTGTGTGTGTGTGTGTGTGTGTGTGTGTGTGTGTGTGTGTGTGGATGAAGTGTGTGTGAGCTCATAAGCACTTTCCCACTCTACTACTAGAATAGACTCCACCTCACGGATATTTTTTACCTCCTTGGTTTCTGTGGCGGCCATGTTTGTTTGTAAGTGTTGTGTTTACTGACATCATGTGACTTTAACAGCGTGACATCACCACTTGATTTACGAGAAGTTTTTTTTTATATTTTTCTCATGAGGGTTTTGTTCATTTTCCTACACATGGCTTTGAATATGCAGATAACAGGCACACACACACACACACACACACACACACACACACACACACACACACACACACACAGTACAGCCTCTGTGTGTGTGGTTGGATAGTAGCCGTGAAACAGTCAGACTACTGTATCGCTCGTCTGTGTCCTCGCTATACAGGCTCGCCATTGTGCGACCCAAAACATTTTTTTGTCGTCGCTCAGCCGCTCAGAACCGGTTTTGGCCGGAGCTCCGACCCCTGCAGAAAAATAAAACGTCCATTTAATGTCTGACGGTGCTGGGTTCACGCTTTTATCACTGATGTCCTCACTGTTTATTTGTCCTCCAAACAGACAAAGATGTCAAAAAAAAGAAAAGAGATCGTCTGTTTTTCAAAGCTTTTTATTTGAGTTGCATGAAATGAAATGCAGAAAATACTTATGCTTGTAAACTATGAATTGCACCTTATTGGAGGGATGTGTTTTATTTGAATATGTGTGTGGGATTTATCTGATTTGGTTAGTCAGGCAGTGTATTGTATGTTAAACAGGGTTATGATTTGTTATGCTTATTAATGCAGGTTTCATTATTATTGATTTGTGTTGTTGTGGATCGGCTTCATTAAGCAGCATCAGGAAGTCTGGAGAACAGAAGAAAATAACATCAAACTATAACAATCTTAGTGCAGAGTCCTGAGATTTAAACAGACTTTGAGGTCTAAATTGCATCATAAATAACATTTTAATTAACAGTAACACACAAGCTACTTAGAAACATAGGATTATTCCATGAAGATTGATTACAGAAATACTGACGAGAAAACAGAAGAACTTAAACAATGCTGTGTGACTGTCATGGTATTTGCTGCTGCTTATTGGAGTGTTGTCCACACACACACACACACACACACACACACACACACACACACACACACACACACTGTCCTCTCACATATACCACTCCTTCCGTCCATCTTGTCCTTGACTAAAGACAACAGACTGACCAATAACAGATGCCATGGTGCTTGGACACACACATTTCTACACCACACACACACACACCCATCCACACACACACACACACACACACACTCACACACACACCAACAATATGGCCTTGGCAGATGACTGGCCGTCCCGAGGCAGAGCGCTGTCTGCAGCCAATTAACCAACAAGGGCCGGTTGCCAGGTCCAAATCCATATAATCCTCCTCACCCTGGTGCCATGTTGCCAGATTTAGCCGTCCACTCTGTGACAGACTTTGTTGTGTTATTAATAATAAAAAAAAAAAAAGGGTTTACAATGTGAGAGGGTTGGACAAAATCATTGAGAAAGCGAGCAGGTTTACTTGATATTGGAGTGATTATATGCCTGCTAATGAGTGGTGCAGGGATGACGTATTCCTGTGTTGGTCCCTGAAGGCAGCATCTCTCTGGTCCAATGGGATTTCTCCATGTGATTTTGGATTATAGCAGAAAATAATCTCTGTGTCAAACAAACGTTTATGATACTTTCACGTTTAGTTCAGCAGGATAATCTCCACACATTAACACCACTCTATGATTTCTGAAGTAACAAGCTAACGTTTATAAAGGAACTACAGCACGGTCACATGACCTCACGTCACCACCGCTAAGCTAAAGGCGGCTAATGTTGGGCTATAAAGGAACTACAGCACGGTCACATGACTTCACGTCACCACCGCTAAGCTAAAGGCGGCTAATGTTGGGCTATAAAGGAACTACAGCACGGTCACATGACTTCACGTCACCACCGCTAAGCTAAAGGCGGCTAATGTTGGGCTATAAAGGAACTACAGCACGGTCACATGACTTCACGTCACCACCGCTAAGCTAAAGGCGGCTAATGTTGGGCTATAAAGGAACTACAGCACGGTCACATGACCTCACGTCACCACCGCTAAGCTAAAGGCGGCTAATGTTGGGCTATAAAGGAACTACAGCACGGTCACATGACTTCACGTCACCACCGCTAAGCTAAAGGAGGCTAACATCCGAACTAAATGTTAAAATCTCTCCAGCTTGTGATAACCACAGACCTTATTTCAGTCTAACAACCAAACACACATTCAGAAAACCATTGACCTCCAGACAAGGGGAAAGCAAGCGACTCATTCCCGGGTTTTAAGACTCATTCCTGCACCTCTCTAGTTGATCTTTGTCCTCCGCCTGTGAACCCACAAACAAGCATTTCAAACATGTGAAAAACAAGGAGTTATTTTTTATTTTCATACAATGGCTTCACATGAGCGCACCCTATTGCATATTTATGAAATCATACAACAACACAACCTGTACCCCTCCCTCTCATGCACTGATAATGATTGTATATGGTCGCATAGTTTTATTTTTTATATCATTTTTGGGGCTTCGTTTTGTTTCTGCATTGATTATTTTGTGCTTTTATTTTTGAAATGGGTCTCTGTAAGAGAGAGAGAGAGAGAGAGAGAGAGAGAGAGAGAGAGAGAGAGAGAGAGAGAGAGAGAGAGAGAGAGAGAGAGAGAGAGAGAGAGAGAGAGAGAGAGAGAGAGAGTTGTAGCTTTCTGAATGTGTGTGTGTGTGTGTGTGTGTGTGTGTGTGTGTGTGTGTGTGTGTGAGACAGAAGAGAGAGATGTTTTTCAGCCCTTCATCATTGTGCCAGTGTGTTCAGATGTTCCCTCGCTCTGCGTCCATTCATCACGATGCAGAGGGAGGAAGAGGAGGAGGAGGAAGAGGAGGAAGAGGAGGACACTTCCCCTCGAGGGGGGGAGATAAAAAACACAAATGAGAAGAAGAAACTTTTGAAAAAGGATATTTTTCTCCTCTGCGGGGTCACAAAGAAGAGTGTACATTTCTAAGTTAATTGAAAAAGATGAATAAAAGACTCTTTGTTCTCTATATGAATGGCTGTATGTTAACCATGAACAAAAGTAATGAGTTCTATGACAAAGACATATAATAAATTAATTTTAAAATTTTAACTGCTGTTTTGTGAGTGTGTGAAAGTGTGTGTGCAGATGTGTGAGTGGATTACGGTGATTTGCATCATCCAACCCCCCCCCTCCTCTCACTAGAGGGCAGCACTGCATCATTACAGCTCATTAAGATGCACTGTGCATTCATCATGAACTCTTTACAGGAAGCGGATTATTACACTGAATGCTGAGTTTATAAAACACACATTTAAATGACAAAATCTGAATGAACATGTATGCACGTCATAGCATTTACAGGTTCTTTAAATGAACCTGTAAACGCTATGAAGTGCATACAGTTTCAGTGAAGTACTCACTATGTGGGCCATATATATATAATATGTGAGACATTGTCGTTTTCTTGCACCTTGATGTGAAGTTAAGATTTGTGATAAGCTTTGCAATTTCACACGTGTACCAAAGTAGCTTAATTCAGCTGATGAGGGCTCTGTGAACACATGTAAGCGATGTGATGCAAGTAGCTCTTGGCCACTTTCATTTTTTCAAAGTAGCTCTCAGATGGAGAAAGGTTGGAGACCCCTGATTTAAAAGCTGCACAGTTAAGCAACCTCTCCAAACATAAATAGCACAAAATATTAAAAAAACAAACATTTTAAAGTAAATATCTGCAAGAAAAGACAATGAAAATAATATTGTAAAAATAAATAGTTTGGTAAAAAAACTTTTTATACAAACATGAGAAGTTAAAGTATAAATGAGCAATACAAATACAAACAAAATGTATTTATATAAAGAAAAGAAATGTGCACATTGTACTATATTATATAACAACAATACATATGTAAACATGTGTGTACTATACTTGAGTGTCATATACTGGGACAAAGAAATGCATTGACCATCTTTAAGTGAAGAGAAGCAGTAAAGTGCAGTGAAATACATACAAATAATATAAGTATATACATGTGACAGATATAAAAGGGTAAAATATATACATTAAAATCACTATTTATAGGTATGAACACTATACATATTAAACACCGTATAGAGGTAGCACACATATACACAGTGTAATAAATATGAATACACTTTAGACCAGTATTGACCATTTCTATAAATAATATGAATAATGAAAAGCAGCTGATTGCTCTACATGTGCAGTGTTACATTAGATTAGATGCATTTATTGTCATTATACAAGTACAACGAGAAGAGTAAAGCTACTCCTTTGAAGGTGCCATCAAATCATCCAGAATAGACAACATTATACGGTTATAAACCTACATCATGTGAGCATTTCACAGGTGAATTATTGCACCGCTGATACAGCCCAAGTATACTGAAGTGTTTGAGACATTGATGGTTAAAGGTGAGTCCTGCCTGCAGAGTATTGATCGCTGTGTGAACCGATAACATGAAGAGATGAAAGCAGCTGTAGCCAACAACTACAGGACCCAGGGCATGATGGGAAACGCCTGATCAAAGGGCGTACACTGCTCCTTTAATGTGGAGCAAATTCCCCTAAAACTCACCAGAACTAGTAGAAATGCAGAGACCCGGGGTGAGGGGTCCTCAGGGGTGGGAAGTAGTGGAGTACAAGTACTTCGTTACTGTACTTAAGTAAATGTTTCTGGTATCAGTACTTTACTCCACTACTTATTTTTCTGACGACTTCTTACTTTGACTTCTTACATTTGTAACACAAATACCTGTACTTTCTACTTCTTACATTTTGAACCCAAATACCTGTACTTTCTACTTCTTACATTTTGAACCCAAATACCTGTACTTTCTACTTCTTACATGTTGAACCCAAATACCTGTACTTTCTACTTCTTACATTTTGAACACAAATACCTGTACTTTCTACTTCTTACATTTTGAACCCAAATACCTGTACTTTCTACTTCTTACATGTTGAACCCAAATACCTGTACTTTCTACTTCTTCCATTTTCCAAACAGGCTGGTTCCTTTAGTTTGAATGTGTGTTTGGTGGCGTGATCATTATTATTTAGAGTCATTGCGTGCCTATTGATTTGAACACGATCCGTGTATCCATCATTTCCTGGTCTTCTCTAAAGAAGAGGGACCAATGAAAACGTTGTCATGTTGCCGTTGTTCAGCATGGAAACATTCATTAGCTAACAATGACATTATTGTTCTATTTATATAAAGGGAGGTCAGGTACTCTTTAAAACAGCTGCTAGTTATGGGTACTTTTTACTTAAGTACATTTCAAAGCCCATACTTCTTTACTTTTACTTGAGTAAAGAAGTTTAGTCAGTACTTCTACTTTTACCAGAGTACTTTTAAACACGAGTATCTGTACTTCTACTTGAGTAAAGGATGTGTGGACTTTTGACATCTCTGGTAATCCAGCCTGACTTCTAATCACTGATATTACAAAGGGTTGTAAAACTGTAATAGCCTCCAGAGATATATCTGAAACAAGACTAAACCTTCCCAAACCCAACAGAAAATGGGGAGAAATGACTACTGGTAGGAGTCCTAAAGCTGCATTCTCTCTATCATCCAGCCGGGGGCGACTGGAGGGAGATTGTATAGAAGTCTATGAGAAAATGTTGTACTTCTCTCTTGATGTATTACCTCAGCTAACATTTTTCGGATGAGTTTATGGTCTCCATCTGTACTTACAAGTCTTCTTCAACACAGCATGATGTTCACTTAGTAAATTATAGTCTCATAAAATAGACGATAAAGCAGAGTATGCTTGAGGGCGGGGCTACCTGTGATTGACAGGTCGCTACCACCTACAGCTTTAACCCTTTCATAGGTAGTGTTTTTGCTTTAAGTTTATTATAACATTTTGTTGCCTAAAATTATCTTGTTTACAATTTGCTTGTGCAACCAAGACAAAACGCACATTTTGAGGTCTTCCGAAACGCTCAAAGTGTTTCAAATAAATCTAGGGTCACCCTCTAAACACGACTAAACTCAAGGATTCAAAGCTGTAGTCCAAAAAAAAACTAGTGACGTTAAGGTAACCACTTCCTACTAGTCTATGGGAACCAGCTCCAAAACCACAAGTAACATACAGTATTTCTCTGGCTATGACTTTTAAACACAATAAAATAAAACACATATAGTACCTCTAAATGTCGACAAACTCATCTGCAGAGCTCCATCTCCAGGAGATAAATCTGGACACATAAAAGTGTTTATTGAGGCCATGACTCCACTCAGCAGGAGGAGGGTGGGGCGACTTTATGTCTAAACATCCAGTTAATGTCCAGTGTTAAGAGCCAGGTCAGCCACAGAGGACCGGTCACACACACCCAGGAATGCTCTGCTGTTGAGTCCAAAGTGGAGACAATGAGGCGTAAACTAAAGTACTTTGAATGTCTATATACACTCGAGTAAATGCAATCTGCTGCCTGCACCATACAGACAGAAGGTATGCATGGTGCAGGCAGAGGTACAGGGAACCACTTTTGCATGGAGCACGTTCTAATAAAAGCAGAGAGATACAGAGGTACATTGTTAAAATGGAGGCATGATTGAGAGGTTGTTACAGAAACCATAGGGAAAGGACGGACAATCGGTCAGTCAGAGAGAAAACAGACCGTACATCAACGTAATTAAGACGCTCTCTTTAGGTATATCCCCAAAAGACTGCATTGGTTTCTACTCAGCACCGATCAGTTAAGGTCATCTCATCACCTTGTAAGATCCTCTTTGTGTGTTTCCTAATTGCTGAAGGCACACGTCACTATCTCAGCAGCTAATGACCATTCAATTAAAAAGCTTCTTCTCGAGGATTACAGTAACTAAGCGACGTATGAGGAACACAGATAGAAACTGAAATGAACTGTGGTGCAAAATGAAATTAAAGGAGGAGGAAATGACTTCAGCGAGGCAGAGAAACAGCAGGACAGAGGACGAGCTGTCAGAGAGAGCACAGAGGAACATCCGTCTGACAACTTACACTGTGAATCTGTTATAAACAGGGATATGAATGTCTTATACCCCAGGGTCGGTTTGGGGTCGCTGTCCAATGGCGAAGCGGTTTTTCTTGTTTTCACCGCAGCGAAAACTGGTCTGAATATGGAACCAAAAAACAGCTGGGAACCAAGAACCAGATCCATCAGAGACCAACTAACCCTTTATCGGGCGAGGAACCATATTAGGGTTAGGGTTACCCAAACATTCCCCATCGGGGAATTTGACCAATCAGCAGAGGCCTGAAACGGGTTAGGGTTAGGGTTTCGGTTAACCTGATAGTGCCCTATAAAGCAATGAGCAATAACCTGAGCAATAACAGTTCATGGCGAGTACGTCGAGGAGAAGAAAGTTGTAACAAGCAGTTACGCTCACATTGCAAAGTGACTAGAATGCGATAACGCACATACAGTATATGAAGTCAGGCAACCTTCGGATATTTGAACCTGAAAGGGTTTTCACTCACGTTAGGGTTAGGGTTTCACTTGGTTAGGGTTAAGGGGAAACTTAAGGGGAAATATGCATCAGGGGACGTTGCTAGTGTTACAGTGATTCAAGAGTCAAAGGTTTTATCATCATATGCACAGTAGTTACAGTGTAGACACACACATCTTAAGTCTCCTCCAACAACACAATCTGCACTCTGCAGATAAAGCTGGAGGAGTTGTGCTTACATTTTTGATAGATTTATACTTTATTAATCCCAATTTGGGAAATGATTGTGTTACAGAAGAAGCATCAGTGTGTTCAGACATTACAAGAAACATTCTTAAAAGTGGAATAGAGAATGACTAAAAATGTAAATGACAAATATTATATCAAAAATAAACAGTACAACAATTCTGGATGTTTAAAATGTTCTAAAAAAAGTCAAAAATACTGCAGTTAGTATGTTAGGAATATATGCTAACACTACAGGAGAATAGACATACTTGTATATACAAATAACATTTACAGATAAACAGAGAACTGCAGATTGTTCATGGTTAGGAAGGAGAAACTCAAACTATGGAGCAGTGAGTTCCATTTGATCTGGCTTTGTAAGATTTAATGCAACATGAGCACCGACTTTAGGCAGTCCGCCATTGTTGTTGTTGTTGTGTTGTTGTTGTTGTTGTCAGCGTCGTAAACGGTGACGTGAAGATGTGGCAAAACCAAAATAGCATAAACATTGAATTGGAACCCAAGTGATTTTCATTGTAAAAGGGATATTTAAGGTAAGATTGCAATTCATTTCGGAAAGGTTAAAGACTCTCTCAGATTGACTTTAACAGTACTCTCATTTACTGCGTATTGCATTCTAATTACTCAAAGCTAATCATGATATACCCAAAGGGACAGTTGTTGAGTGATGAATACACTTTACTCTTGTAGTAATTAAAGCAAACACGCTGCATAATTACAGTATGAGACACTATCTAGAAAGTGAGACGCTACAGGGGAATAGAATATAACACATATGTACTCAAAACGTCCCAAGTTCATATATACACAAAGACACAAAGTCAGTCAAATAAACACCAGTTTGAAAGAAAGACGTGATAAAACTCTTGCCAATGCACAAAGAAAGATGTTTACGCCTTGGTTATCTGGCCTTAAAATTACAAGGATTCATCCCCTCTCATTCCTCACACTGCGGGTCAATCCCACAAAGCCTTGTGAATGGATTAACTCACATCCTGACAAAATGAAAAGCTTAAACTCCCAGGACAGTGAACGCCACGCAGCGTTAAGCAGATCTTCACCATCACTACGCTGCTGAATAAATAAAGTGAGTTGGCCTCTCTTACAGTTCGGCTTTACCCTCATATTGAGCGGAAATGGCTCTAAGATGAAGGTGAAATCAGGCCACAGGCTGTGCGTGTGTGTGTGTGTGTGTGGTGTGTGTGTGTGTGTGTGTGTCAGCATGAATTAAAATACCTCTCATGAAGCTCCTGCAGATAGAACGATCTGGAAGCTGCTGCAGAGCTCGATGCACAGATTACAGACGGCCCCGGGCCCAACGCAGGGATGTTGCTTCTGTATTGCATGGTGTGTGTGTGCGTGTGCGTGTGCGTGTGTGTGTGTGTGTGTGTGGTGTGTGTGTCAGGAAAGCACAGGGTGGGGTTAGACTAACGCGGGCAAACGACTCTGTAATTTGCAACCAAAAAGAAATTGGGCCAGCCCGTCATTTGTGTGTGTAAGTGTTTGCAGGGCTATATTAGTACCTTTCTGGCTGTGTGTGTGTGTGTGTGTGTGTGTGTGTGTGTGTGTGTGTGTGGGTGTGGGTGTGCGTGTGCGTGTGCATGTGCGTGTGCGTGTGCGTGGTGTGTGTGTGTGTGTGTTCTTTGTGTGTTTATTGCATATGCAACCATTGTTGTGTGGAGTTTAGCTGGAGATGGAGCAGACTCTGGAGGTCAGACTGAGTCAGAGTGGATCTGGATAAGCTCAAAAGTCTCTCATTTGATCAAAATATTAATGTTCCTCCGAGGGCTCTGTGACCTCAATACGCTCCTTTAGTGGTAGGATTATAGAGTGAAGAATTTTTCTAGGAAGTAAGGACCACAACGGTTCCCTCCACAAAGAGCCAATGGGATTTCTCCCTGTGATTTTGGATTATGTCATACAATTATCTCTGTGTCAAACAAGCGTTTATGATATTTACAGGTTTAGTTCAGCAGGAGAATCTTCATATATTAAAAACACTTCGTCTTTAAGTTTGCTATGTTGTAAATAAATACGCTTACTATTCCTTTTAAACTCGTCTGGTGTCCCATTGTTGTTGCAGCCTATCAGCTCATCTAATCATCAGTATTGATTTGTCACAAAACTGACGTCAGTGTTGCTTTACGTTTACATCAGATCCACTTCTTCTTACATTTCTGATTCCTTTAAGGTACCTTCAGGATAGATGACTTTCCCTTAGAGACATCAGATCAAGGGGATTCCTGGATTGAGGAAGAAGTCGACTAGAAGTGACACCACCACCCCTCCTGTCAGGTGCTTTGGTGATATTAAAGTGGTGAAAAAGCCATCTTGCATAACGAAAAACTCTAAAGGCCTTCTGTGAGTTTATTGCTTTGCCCCCACTTTCTATTCCCTTTCAGCTGCACGTCATCATTTCCATCACCACCTTCTCCCCCAGAGCATCGGCAGAGGGGGACAGTTTGCTGGATGTCTGTCACGGTTGTAAATTGCCTGAACATGACGGCCTTCTTCTCCTCTGCAGCTGAAGGCTTTTCATCAGCTGCAGCTCGCTGTGTCGCCTGGAGGGAAAAGAGCTGCTTCCTGTAGCTGCTTTATGTATACAGTACGTGGGGGGTGTGTTCATCTCTATAAAGTACTGGAAAAGCAGGTTTTTATTTAATTTGCCTTGCCCTGCAGAAAGTAGTTTCTCATAATTCCTGTGTGCATTTTTCTGGAAATACCTGCAGGTGTATTAAGATACAAACTTCAATATAGGGCTCAATAACTAGCTGTAACATCAAATCCTATGCATGCCAGTGTACAGCACGGCCATTACCTGACACTTTGACGTTTTGCTATCACTGCATTTCGTTCTGAAACTCAGTCAGCAGCACCCTCCACTATTCCACTCTTCTCCCTAAGAGCCATGTTTTTGGTATTGTAAATTAAACTTTATTTAATGTTCTTTAATCAGAAGACATTAGTTCTTCCTTCACTGTTCTTGTCCTGGCTTGGATGATCTGTCTATATTTATAACATTAGTACACAGTAAAAGAAAAGTCATAAACTACCAAAGTGAATGATGAACTACATGAAGGCCAACAATTTAAAATAGTTAACATCAGATTCAGACGCCAGTGAACGCACAGACATTTTGCAATAATGTAATGCATTATATTTCAAAGTATAATTAGACTACAAGACAGGCATGAAACAAAAGCTGTACAAAAGCTCCTATGGATGGAAATGTGCATGATACTGATGGGTCGCTGTCTCACATTTTTTAATGGACTCACGTTACTTAAAAATGTACAAGGACTCACTTCTGTGGCGCCGAAACGGTCTGGGCTGTTCTCGCTGAACCCTCTCCCAAATATATCATAATTTCCTGATACTAGTAACTTTTGAAATCATGATAAAATCACATATCTGCAATTATAAACTCCTGTGATTTGTCCGTTTGCTTTCAGTCAACAAAGCACCGGCTTGGAAGGAAACAGAGATCCACCTTTCAGTTTGGTTGTTAAAAGACAAACTGCACTAACCAGGCAACAAGACCTGAGATCATTCTGACCTAATCAGATGTCAAAGAAACCAAAGAAGACAGGAAAATGAGCTGCAGTTCACACAAGACTATCATCACATGACTTCAAGAACTGGAATTTCCAAAGGGACTTTCAACTTCATGAGTTGAAGACGTGGCAGGTTCACACAGGTTTAAGAACACAGATGGGTTTGAAATTAATGCAAATGCCATGCGGGCATGTGAGGTGAAACCAAGAAAGACCATCCTGTGCACAGAAGTCTTTTGGTGTATAACGAATGTCTTAAGAAGTTCAAGCATTGGTCATTTGTTCTGCAGCACACACCTGCAACACACACAACGTAGAAGTCTTCATGTATCGCTACAGGAATCAGTTCTCTGTTTCTCAGCTCAACACCACACTGTGCAGGCAGATAAGAGTTTGACCTGAGCGAGTGTTTAGGAGACGGTGTGTTGTTCTGTAGCCTGGAGAGAGACCCAGGGTAGATCAGAGCAGGAACCTTATCCATATCCTCCATGATCGCCTTTCCACTGCCTTCTCTGGCTCAGAAAAGGACTCAATCAGCCTCTGATAGATCTGAGATAAGTCAGAGCCAAGAGGTGTTTTTCCCTCGATGTACATCTGCCGGGGGAACAAACCTTGGCCTCGTTTCCACAGCGGTTTGAAACAGGATTTGATAAAGAGATATTGTACTGCTGCCCGGTGAATTCTGGGCATTCCCCGAGACTATGACCCGTCTTTATGCACAACCTGAACACACTCACCTGTTGTTGGGAAAAATACAAGTTGCTTTCTCACAACTATGAGTTTTCTGATGGACATGCTACTGTGTTTGACTTTGCACTGTGTATGACCTTGCAGCTGCCTCCTCTTAGATAGGAGGAGGCAGGGCATAATTCATGTTGTTGATACCAATGAGAGGACACGTACTTCTTGTCTCCTCACCTCTTCGAGGGGCAAAGAGCAACATTAGCGTGATGGGAATACGTGCCTTTCCAGAGATGTCCCGACACCTTCCCGACACCTGCTGACGCCAAGCCGATTTACGACTTTGCTTGTTACCTCCTCACTTTAGACTATATAAGCTTGATGTTACTTCCTGCTCCTTTGAGCAGCATAGCTCATGTGTGTGAGTTGAACCATATCCTTGTATGTGACTTAACTCTGCTCCTTCTTGCAAGAATAAAATAGTACCTGATTATTGATTCTCAACCCGGTGTCGAGTGATATTTTCCTAACACCTGTATATCATAAAAAGCAACTGCTACAATGTTGAATAAGGTGGAGCAGGCAGAGATTTAATGGTGTTATACCTTCAGAAAGCACTAGCCGTCCTCGACTTGTGTCCGCGGCAACATTCTTGTTTTGATAGGACAGTGAGAGTTTCCACGCTGCCAACTTGAATCTATTTCAGCAGGTCTTTCTTTGCCTTTTCATTTCATGTGATTTCATGTTTATTTGGAGCGACAAGTCGACAGGCAACTAACCCTCCACATATCGTTCTTATGTTCAACATTAATTCAGTTATCTTTTATGAGGGATAAGAGGTGTTTGTTTATTGGTGAAGATCCTCCGGTGGCTGATCTTAAAGTCTGAATTGAACACCGCCTGATTCAGTCGCTGCACTTTGATATTCTCCCAGATTTGTTGTAAGCAAATAGTGACCATGCACACATAATGCTGTCAGCTACTACTGAGACAGAATCTAAGTATTCCAGTTGCACCTAAGTCAAGTTTTTTTCAAAGCTGCATTCAGATGGCAATGGACTAGGTGGAAGTGCTACCCTCAGCATCACGTACAGTCATAATTGTCGCTGAGTGTTTCGCTCAATCGTCAAATTATTTAGACTTTGTGTTTACCGCTGACCTTTCAACCAATCAGCGCTCTGTCCTCTCTCCTGTTCTGTCCTCCTCTGCAGACAGAGTTATCCAGGTGTTCGGCTCGGAGGACGGCGTGTATTACTTGTTTTGATAGAAATATTTAATTTTCTCTTGTATTACTATTTTTTCTTTGTGTAATCTCTCAAACACACACACACACACACATACACACACACACACACACACACACATAGACACACACACACACACAGGTCATATTTTGTCTTCTGTTATTGGTCTTTATGTGTAAATTCACCTTACTGTCTTCTGTGTATCTGTGACACTGTACGTGTGTGCACTCGTCTTGTAACTCCCATATAACTAAATAAAACAATAATAATAAATAAATGCATTGGTCAATTGTTGTTATTAGGTTTTTATTTGACACAGTTTGTGTTTTGCCGACATTTTGTTAATGAGTTATCGATCTGTCAACATCTCTCTAACTTCTCCAGACTGACTCATTCCTGCACCTCTCTGTAAAAGAGAGCATATTGGGGTAAAGACCCTCCGACATCATCAGATCCTGGGGAAAATGAGAGTGAGACAAACTGAATGAATGTGTTCCTCAGAATAT
>CM062266.1:37849876-37897376 GCA_031216635.1 Dissostichus eleginoides | reverse complement strand
ATTCACTTTTTCATGTGACCGTGTAAATATTGAGTCGTATTAAACCTAAGTTAGAGCAAACTAAACTGGGCCAGATTTCACGCCTAAATGCTCCGCCGCTCGTTAAACGGACAGCTTCTGATTCTGAGTGTTGTGCATGTTGGAACAGTCTGCTGATGATCCAGGAAAATGTTCAGATGTCCCGCTCAGATTTTTAGAACTCCACTCATGGCTTAAAGTATTTACAACGCAGCAGTCTGCCTCCCCTCTAGCGAGCCTCCCCCAGGACGGCATCACAGCTAATGGGGGAGATATGGCCCAACAGATGGAGCTGGCATGAGCGCAGACCCATCCCACGTCTCTTTGAGATGGCTTTCTGCTGGCTGGTTCGGATGTTTATTTTAGAGAGTTTTATGATTTTTGGGATTTAATCATTTCCCTCTTGGATTTAGAGCACTTTGTGAGCCAAGTCCTAAACTACATGGTGTCATTTGAAAACAATTAGAAGGCTGAGGAACTGTTTCCTGCAGAAATGATGATGTGTTTTGTGGTAAAAAAGAAAAAACATTGTGACACATTAATGAAACATAGAAGCCTCTGATTTCACTTTTTCATTCTGAAAATGTTTAATATTTCATAATCAAGTGTCTATTTGTTGCTCAGTGATACAAAACAAATAGATACTTGGTTAATGAAGAAGGAAATACACACACACAGTTCAGCCCTGAGCATGAATGCTAGCACATATATTGACTATAAGGTACGATGGCCGACAGGTGCAAACGCGCCAAAGGAATAAAGACGGCTTCTATACAGCTATTTACATAAACTGCTCTGCAGCTTGGAGTCTCTGTAGGAATACATCATAGTTTATAGTCAACATCCCAATGAATTCCTGCTCTGGGAATTAAAGCACCTTTTTCATTTTGATACGTTGGCATACATTTAGGTTTAAGGGTCAGTTCAACACAAATACAGAAGGATAAAACCCTAACCCAACTGTGCTTATCTTCCTTCTTTCATTTAAGAGGTTTAACTCCTTTACTAGGAACATTATGTCAATTAAAACAGTCAAAGCTTCTCCAACAAGAACCAACAAGAAACACATATTTTCTCTCGGTTGATATGCAAAGTTTCAAACATGCTGTTTAACATTTACATAAAACTCCATAAAACAAACTTGTGAGGGTTAGAAGAAACCATGGCTTAAAATAAGTTGATGAGTTTTTGGTGAACTGATCCTTTAAAGCCATTCTGAAAGGCACGAAGGAAACGTTTGTTAAAGGTCTGACAGCTGTCTGTCCGAACACATTTTAGTCTGACAGAAACTCTTCATAGCACATAAACACAACTGATAGCATGGATAGAAGATTCCTGATACGTGACACAACTTGTGTTTCAACACAATGTCCCTGAAAGGAGAGGAAAGACGCCCGGCACCGAAGAGGAGAGTGAGTGGCTTTGTACAAAAGTGGATTTCTAGTGCAAAGGAGGTCATTTAAACTGATTCCTAAAAGTTTATTTTATGATTTAGTCACCTTGTGTTACCTTACGCTTTTTAAGAACATTTTCTCTCACACAAGTTTTCTTGAAGAGATCAAGGTATCAAGGTTGAAGAAAGAAAAAAGAGTTTGAGATCTGCCCAAAAGTGAAATAGTTGTTTTAGTTCTGAGATTCAAGACAAAACTGAAAAAAATGTAAATCTGAATTCCAACTTTAATCGCAAAATTATAACAAAAAGTAATTTTTCTTATTTTAATTTCAAAATGGTTAGAAAAGAAACACTGACTTTATTCTGAGATTAAAGTCAAAACCCTGAGAGAAAAATCTGAATTTGTACTTTAATCTCTAAATTATAAAAAAAGATTCTGACTTTTTTCTCAAAATCATTAGAAAAAAGTCAGGAATATGAGAAAATATCCGAATTCTGACTTAGATCTTGAACTTGAAGAGCCCTGTTCTACTTTTGGTTCCTTATATTCCTCTCCAGGCTGAACGTTATATATAAAAAAGCACCAAACTTCCTCTATTAAATTCTCTTCTCTCCTCGGCGTGAAGACCCAATAATCCCAGCGATTACTCTTTTTATAATCCCCTTTGTCCCAGTCTCAAAGGACGCTCGGTGCCACCAGGTATCCGTTGAAGGTGATGTAAACGTCCACGTTGTCGCTGTACACAGCGTTCTCCCGCTCCCTCTTGTAGAGTCGCACCCACACCTCGTCGTTCAGACTCAGGTCCATCATCACACTCTGGCTCTGCATGATGGACCTCTCGCTGGGCTGGGCGTACAGGATCACCTGCTCCTTGTCGTTGTGCATCAGGTGCAGGTACGTCTCCTTGAAGTTCCAGGTGTGGATGTTCACGTTGAAGAAGTAGATCCCGGGCACGTAGCAGTAGAACTTGCCCTTGAACATGTTGAAGTGCTCGTACAGGTTAACGAACACCGTGTCGAACACCAGCGCCGTGTAGTAGTCGAGGCTGTGCAGGGACTTCCGACGGCCCACGGAGAAAGAGGACTGGGGGATCTTACAGGCGTCTCCTGGGACACCTTGGTGGCCTTTGGTGCCTTTAGGGCCCAACGGTCCTCCGTGGCCTGGAGGTCCCTCTAAACCAGGTTTACCAGGGGTACCCTTATCGCCTCGGTCTCCTGTATCACCTGTGAGGATGAGAGGAGGCAGGTGAGAGGTGCAGACAGAAACATGGAAGTTCGTAGATGTTCTGAATGTAAATGATGTTTTCTAATTCCTGCAACTTCCTTAAACACTGTTTTCTGTTGCACCTTTTTCTTGTACTGTCTTTTACTGTTATGTTAAGTCGTTTCCCATGATGCATTGTTGGCAACTACGCTACGCTTTAAATGTTGTTCTTGAGGGCACAGATTAACTTACTGGTTTGACATCTAATTATATGATAAAATGCAAGAGATTCCATTTTTGATCCTTCTAATGGATTTGGCTGAATTGGGCAACTTAGGCTAACTTTTATGCGCAATATAGGATTTTTAGGTTAAGGGTTCTCTAATTATCAAATCAATTTTATCACAGATACAGAGCAGATTTTACTGAGTAAACAACAGATCTGAGACAAAACTGAAGCATTCATTCAGACAAAAATACAATGCCATTTAGCTTCTTTGTCTCTCATTATGGTAACAAATCCAGAAATAGAAACAAATTGCAGCAAAGTCCTACTTTTAAATCCGAAGGAATTCAGTTAAAGCGATGCTTATCTTATTTATGTTCCTCTCAGGCACTGTGGGACAAAATGTTCAGACAGATATATGTGAGGAGGATCTTTGTGGAAAAAGACCGTGTTAAGATTCAAGGAGACAAGGCCATTTATATATAATCTATCAACTTAGACTTCCACTGAGTAGGAATTGCAATGACATTGATGATATCTATAACTGAAAGAGGAAGACATTGTCCAAAAGGGAGAGAACTTTGATGTTTGAGAGAGAAAACTCCCCTAAAAACACAGGGATTTTAGGGATGCACTTAAACCTATAGAACACACTACAGTGGGGGGGAAACCCCAGAAATCCGAACAGGTCCTGTTGAACTTTGGATCTTGTTTGACTCGCAATACACAACACAGCAGCTTTTAGGCATGATACGATTTTTTTCGGCTTGGCCCTGATTCTTTGTTTTCACCAGAAAGTGGGCGGGGCCGTAATCCCTCCAGGCAGTGATAGCGCTGCTCTCATCTACAGAAGTCGTAAGAGACTGTTTTATATATTATTGAGGTCCATGTGGTTGCTTTGCTGTCACGGATCAGCAGTTAAGCCCCTCTGAGTCGGGTAACCCACACAGGAAGAAGCCTCCCTCGTTTTCTGGAGCCTGGAGGTAAACATCAGCCATCCTCTAAATTATCTGCCCACCTCTGACCACGCTAACAGCTCCAAGTTTCCACAAACAGAAGCTTAGCACCAGCTCCCATACATAATGGACTGATCCTTTATCTTGAACAAAAACAACCTCATGCTCCTGCAAGGTCCTGACATCTCCTTCTCTTTGTGGTGTAAAAATATTGAGGTACCAATAGAAATTGTTGTTTTGTATATGTGTAACAATTGTAAATATGCAGTGGTGTTTGGTGTCAAATATTTCTGTGTAACATCCAAAATGTAGTCGCTGTACACAGACGATTATTCTTGTGGGGACTTCCCCCCTTTATATTGTGTCCTTCAAGTTTTCCTCTTCCCTTTTTATTAATGTGTTCCACGGGAGAGGACTCGAAGTGTGAGGAAAAACGAAATATATGTTACCGACTGATTTGTTATATATCGGTTGTCAATCAGTGAATAAACAGAGATCGGCTCGACGGTATGCTGACTCGGGTCTCATCCTTCAACAAAAGAAACACAACGCAGACACCGCTAATCGACACCGGTTACATATGGAATAAAAAACACTGTACAATTGTTCCTTTGGTCAGTTGAAGAATAACATGTTCTATAAGGTCTCTCCAGAGGAATTACAATGAGTTTAATCACTATGTTAGATATGTAAAGCTTAAGGACAGCAGATATGAGATCCAGCGCTCCCTGCTGATTAACACATCTTGTAATTTTTAGGCTTACTGACTGCAAAGGCAGGATCTAAGAGTGTGCATTTTGCAACTCAACTGAACTCAAGCCAACCTCCTGAATGTGTTCACGCTGTGTAAATACGATTTATTGCGTTGGATGTAGATGTGATGTCTAATCTGTGTGGGTGCAGAGTCTCTTTACAGTCCATGACCGTGGGTTCTGCTTTCATTTCAGAGATTTGGCTCTTTAAAAACCATATTGGCTGAGTGACTGAGATTATGGTGGTCTTAATGCAATCATCGCAGCTTCGGGGAAACACTCTCACACACATTTAAAGGAGAATATATTGTTTTCCAGTGGGCAGTCTGTGAGTCACAGAGGAGAAAGAGAGCACAACTGTATGTGTGTGTGTGTGTGTGTGTGTGTGTGTGTGTGTGTGTGTGTGTGTGTTCAGTGCCAGTATCTGTTGAGACCTCCCTTATTGCACAGCTGCAATACAGTGACACTGTTATATAATGTGTTATTGCCTCATGTGGTTTGAAGAGTAACATCTGATATATGTCAATAACAAGGAACACAAACATAAGTCATGTGACTCCCATTTCCTTCATGATTACAGTAACTCCCTGTGTGCATTGGTTTAGCAGCAGGAAGGTTTACGGTGTCCGACAGGTGCAACGGCCCAAAACAATCCATAAGACTCCAGAACGATGCAGATATAAAAACCCAAATGTTCCTCATGAAGAAACATCTCAGCAACTTGACAACACATGCAGCATTTAGAGAACATTCAGCAACTTGACAACACATGCAGCATTTAGAGAACATTCAGCAACTTGAGGAGACATGAGCAGCGTTTACTAAAAGCTGCAGAAACCAAACGCTGAAGAAGCTCAGAACACAATGGAGACCAGGGGACACTAAAGAGTGACGCACACAGCTGGGAGACCAGGGGACACAAAAGAGTGACGCACACAGCTGGAGACCAGGGGACACTAAAAAGTGACGCACACATTTGGGAGACCAGGGGACACTAAAGAGTGACGCACACAACGGAGACCAGGGGACACTAAAAAGTGAGGCACATAGCTGGAGACCAGGGGACACTAAAGACTGACGCATACAGCTGGGAGACCAGGGGAGACTAAAAAGTGACGCACACAGCTGGGAGACCAGGGGACACTAAAGAGTGACGCACACAGCTGGGAGACCAGGGGACACTAAAGAGTGACGCACACAGCTGGGAGACCAGGGGACACTAAAGAGTGACGCACACAACGGAGACCAGGGGACACTAAAGAGACCAGGGGACACTAAAGACTGACGCATACAGCTAGGAGACCAGGGGACACTAAAAAGTGACGCATACAGCTGGGAGACCAGGGGACACTAAAAAGTGACGAACACAACGGAGACCAGGGGACACTAAATAGTGACGCACACAGCTGGAGACCAGGGGACACTAAAGAGTGACGCACACAGCTGGAGACCAGGGGACACTAAAGAGTGACGCACACAGCTGGGAGACCAGGGGACACTAAAGAGTGACGCACACAGCTGGGAGAGCAGGGGACACTAAAGAGTGACGCACACAGCTGGAGACCAGGGGACACTAAAGAGTGCTGCACTTTCCTCAGGAAAAGTTATGGATTCCTCTGCAGTGGAAAACTCTGCTTGTCCATTATTTCAGCACGAGAATAAGAAGAGAGAGAAAGAGATGTTTTGGTGGTTCATCAGTTCGGGGTTGATCGCAGGTCAGAACAGACTTGTTCTGTTATCAAAGGACATAAAGCGTGACGACACGAAGGTTGGACCGCTCGTCTTCAGTTGGCTTCCTAAAGCTCGGATATCAGAGACACATGTTCTCACTGATCCCTCTCCAGCTGAGCAGTTCTTAGATATATCATACAATCCTTTTGATTCTTCAATCCCTTTTCTCTTGGCACTTTGTTCAAACTCTCTGTTTCCCCTTGGCTTCAACACACTCTTGAACAGACATATAAGAAAAGACAAATGCATAGTTATCATCTGAGAGAAGCCGTGCAGATCTGACTAAAGTTCCTAAAGAGGTCGTATAAAAGATGGAGGGATCAAGACATGATGAAAGACTGGAAATCAACCCTATCACCTTACAGAGATCGCTGAAGCATTGCCATTTTTGGAAGCATTACGTGCAGAATCTCTTTGTTCCTTGTAGATAGATTTGATCAAACACAACGTACATTTTCTTACACTTTCCCTCACGTCATGGCCCTATTCTGCGTCACTGTAGTTCAATAGGTTTTTGTGCATGTAAATGGTCTGCAATGGCGTAAATCCCAATGTTCCCTCCCCTAATCCCACGTACACCTGACACCATGCAGAAGTAGCATTTATCCTCAAAAAGCTATAATGAAAAGTGTCTTTCTTTCTCCTCGTCCTCTTTACATCCTCTCACTGATCTGCAGGCTTCGGCTGCACAATGACTTCTAAACGAAGCATGAACACAGAGCTAAACGTCTATATGGTTTCTTTTGTACATAACAAAATCACGTGAACGCCCCAACAAAGAAATGTGATACATCAATAAATCACTGTGCATATTGCCTGTGTTATTAGGTAGTCTTGTCCCTTTCAAAATGTTGAAAAGACATTGATTTATTTAAGTGCTTCCAGGTCTTTCTAAGAGCTGAGTGCCTCATTTCCTTTTCAATTATTGCTTTTGTATCTCAACTCCACTTAACCGTGAATGCATGATTACACTTCCACAGCGCTCGTCCCTTTCTATCATACATGATTCCTCTTCTGACTAAATAGTCGCCGTGCCCGACACACAGCCATCTGGAGAAGCAGAAGCTCACATCTGATTGAGAAAATGTAGCTCGAAGCAGGAAAATGGTAACACAGAAATTTGAGAATGGATGTTTTTTGATGAATGCACGTGTAACTGCAACACTGAAATGAAGCTGCCTCATCATAGTGCTTGAGGAATAACACAGGAAGTATTATTCAAGCTCATCTTAAAGGTCTCCTATCGTGCAAAATGCACTTTTGTATGTCTTCTCTACATCACTATGTGTCCCCGGTGTGTCCCCGGTGTGTCCCCGGTGTGTCAGGAGACTCACAGCGTCAGGAAATAAAACCCTCTCTCTTTTCCTCCGTACCCAAATCTCTAAAAATGGGGGAACAACGGAGCTGATCCAGATTTGCTGCGTCATGACGACATTACTAAAATGTGGGCGGGCTTTACACCAACGGGCCAATCAGAAACGTTGCTGTCATAAACAATTTACAACGTGTTTTGGATGTAATATGGTCTGTGTTTACATTAGCATGGCTAACACTCAGAGCTACCTGTACTGGAGAGAGTATGTGTAAAGAAGCAGGAAATATAAAGCAACTCACCTTGTGGTAAACCTGAGAGAGAGAAAGAGTTTATGCTCCATACTGTTTCAGAAATTATCCTTGATGTGGTTTGGAACATGATATGGAGTTTAATCACGGCAGCATTTAGCTGAAAGAGGGTAGAAACCTCTCTCTTCACAGAGGAGAGCTCATGCATGCTCCAAAGGGGCGTGGCCAGCAGCACCTCGGTTACATTTAACGGGCCAGACCCAGAATCAGCACTTTCGTAACAGGGCTGAAATAGAGGGGTATGAGGCTAGAATGGGTGATCTGTTTGGTATTTTGAATCGTAGTACTTTGGGAATTGCCAATAACATAGGAAGTAGCATCTAAATATTACTTGGTAGCTAACAGAAGCTAACCGGTACCTTTGAGGATGGTCATGTTGATGACGGTGCGGATCTCAGGCATCTGGTACTGGCTGGAGCCTGCTGGCGGCTCTAGGTATTCACAGCAGCGTCTGCAGAGTCTGGAAGGAGATCTGGAGGGGGGGGGGACGCTGAAGACCAGAGGGAGGAGCAAGAGCAGACGCAAACACACCGCCAACATGGCTGTCACTACCTGGGAGGGGAAGGAAGCAGAAAGGAAGGAGAGGATGGTAAAGTTATTCACATTAGGATGCTCGCCACACGGTTGGGCGCAGAGCCTTGCTGCGATAATAGTGAAGTCTCTACGTTTACCTCCCCTGCTAGCTTGCACCGCTTCATTCAGCTGTCTTTTGATTGGTGTTTGTTGACTGCCCTCAATTGCAGCCGCTCCTTATTGCAGCGTGAAAGAGTGACATTTAACTCACTCCTCTTTCCTGTATTTGAGTGGGTTACAAGTGTATGTATAGCGACAGCAGGAAACAAACAAAGTCGCTGAGAGGCTGAGGCCGGGCCTGGTAGCAACTGTATGACACGCTATAAAAAAAGTACTTGCTGAGATCAAAATTGCGGTGAATAATTTTATGAATAATTAGATGATCAACGTAGTACAACATAGACATAGAAATTGTAATAATAATCAAAGCAATCCTAAAGTTTGCCAAAAACAAAAAATACAACGAGCCTGCTGTCACCCTCTCTTCCACACACACACCTCACGCAGGTGAACAGGATTATCATTCCCCTGAGTGCCGCCCATATCCAAGTAACCCAAACCAACCAACCCATTGCGATCACATAATAATATCTTATAATAATAAACCATTACCCAAATATAAACTAGTACAAAACTAATTTGTATTAAAACAAAATACATGACTTTATAAGTTTCATGGCTCCTACAGTATGAATGAAGCAACATGTTTCTAATTAAGCTGCTGGCTATTGAACCAATGGAAATGAACCAAACTGCAGGCTGGCGCTGGTTTGAAACTGAACTGCCTATTCGCTCCCATTAGGGAGGGTGTGTTTGATGACCACTTTGTGTCTCATTTGTGGTCTTATAAACACTACATTTATCAAATTCAGTGGTAGCAAAAGCGCTAATAGGCTACTAGTTCAGCAGTCACCATAACAGGAGGACAAAACATTTTCTTGGCTCATAAATGTTACGCTCCACAGAACTGTTGTTTTGAGTCACCCCAACCCAAAGTAACCCGCCCAAAGTAACTCCAGGGTTTGGTTCATCTGGACTAAATAAGCCTGGTGTAAAAGATCCCTGAAACCCATCACATAACACATCATTATCATGAGGCTCTTTCTTTACTGTATTCTCCAGAGAAATATCAGTTTTGATGCGTGCTTTTGGAAACATTCCTGGGGATAAGTGGCCAAGCTTCAGGACGTTTCATAACAACAACAACAGAGCTGAAAATAAATACGGACAGTATTCATCAGACTTTGTTTTTGTCCTTTAGTATCACCAAGCAAATCTGTTTCTCCTACTGATTTTGCACCAATGTAAAACATTCAAACAAATACAAATCTGCTATAGAGACATCATTCATTGATAAACACGAGTCCTCCACATCTGTCAGACAATGAAGGGTTTCTTGGAATTATAGGAAACCACTAATTAGACAAATGGAATACACAAAAAAGTAAGTTACTACAAATCAGCGTTAGGTAACTCCTGACTGATCTCAAAATATACATACGTCTACCCTTTTCAATAACAAGGAGAGAAGCTCTAGATGTGGAAAAACAGTACGTTATGTGGCCCTCCATACATATACAAACACCCTCAGGACTTCATTGGAAGTGACAACATGAGCAGACGTTTTAAATTCTCTCTGCATGAGTCACAGCCAGACACACCTTCAAATACTTTTCCATGGATGAAATGTGCGGTTAACCTTGGCTGTTGGTCCAACCACTCAATGTTTATCTATTTGTTGTCCCTGACACACTTTTCTGCAACAACCCCAGCTATAAAAACACATTGAAACCTGACAAAAGACACTGTTTGATACCCTGAAATCTTTCAGTAGGAATTTATCAGGAACTGGATTTTGGTTACAAAGCCATTTATAGAATTTCTGTGGGACTATTTAAAATAACACAAGACATATGGCACTCAGAGGATCCTTATGCCCAGAATCTGAACGCATATGTTTCTAACAATGGATAATCCTGTGGGGTTTTAACCTCCAACCCACCGAGTCACATAAAATAAAACTAGCTCTAGCATTTCTTTAAGCATCCTTACAATACTCGATGTAAAGATGTTTGCTATGATGTTGTGTTTCCAATATTTTCATTAAAATGGCCATAATCAATATTCCTGTATTCTTGATCTCATGATTACCTTATTATGTGAAATTGGTAATTCGTACTGATTTACTCACAAAGAAGTTTCACGTTTCAGCTTTTACTTAACTGAGAAATGTTACTGTCTTTGTTTCCATCCAAACATTGTTTGCAACAGACTGCCTTTCTGCCACTTAGATAAAGACAGGGTTACAATACAATGGGTTTTAGAGTTGTTTCGCATAACGCAGCAACGTGGAGAATTCTACACCCAAAGAGACACTTATTTTCCTTTGGAGGAGACGAAGAGTGAAGCTAAAAGGTGGAATTAACTGTGCTTGCCAATGGAACATATTTAGGTTTAAGACACTATTACATTGGCTCTCCATTTCAAAGGAAGTCTTCACTATGTTTCCCAGCTAGTCCTTAACATTGTGTATGCTGGGACAGGCAGTGGGTTTATCAGTTTACTTGATGAAAACAGCTGCAGGGTGTTGTGGGAAATCCAGTTGATTTTTAGTGGAATTTGAAGACCTTGCAACCAAAACAATCTACAGTTAAATCCTGGATGTCCGCCTGTACTGTGTTCTCCATCTTTTATATAATTCCCCTTTTCTAAATAGTTTCTATTTATTTTCCTCCCACTCTTCTTTCTCCATCTTTTTCATGCCATCTACACTCACATGTAAGCTCTAAAATCCACAAGTATGTCACAAAAATCCTCCGGAAAAAAAGATGGAGAAGAGAAACAATAACAAAAGGAGGATAAGAGAGAAGAGTAAACATCTGAGAGATAACAGAGAGAGATTCCCAGGGTCTCTTTTCAGTGGTGGATGAACGTTAACAGGATTTGAGATGATGGATGGAGCGTGACTGTGAGAAAATGAAACGACTGGAGCTCTGCCGCTATATATTTCTTCCAACCGCTGATAATATAATAAGTTATTATCTGAATCCGCTTCACTATCACAGCCAGCCAGATGTCAGAGGATACTTCCCTGCTCACTTACGCAACATTTCAACGTCATTTTAATAAACTTGACCTACACACCCCTGATCATTCGCAGACAGTAACAACAGAAGCTTTGAGTCCCTGACTTAAGAAACCCTCAAAACTACACAAATTAAACTTGAGCATCCATGACATGATGGAAAATACCTAAGAACTACTGATATACACCTGAACATCAGCAGGAGAGGACTCTTTAAAGTAGAGACACTACATACTGATATACACCTGAACATCAGCAGGAGAGGACTCTTTAAAGTAGAGACACTACATACTGATATACACCTGAACATCAGCAGGAGAGGACTCTTTAAAGTAGAGACACTACATACTGATATACACCTGAACATCAGCAGGAGAGGACTCTTTAAAGTAGAGACACTACATACTGATATACACCTGAACATCAGCAGGAGAGGACTCTTTAAAGTAGAGACACTAAATACTGATATACACCTGAACATCAGCAGGAGAGGACTCTTTAAAGTAGAGACACTACATACTGATATACACCTGAACATCAGCAGGAGAGGACTCTTTAAAGTAGAGACACTACATACTGATATACACCTGAACATCAGCAGGAGAGGACTCTTTAAAGTAGAGACACTACATACTGATATACACCTGAACATCAGCAGGAGAGGACTCTTTAAAGTAGAGACACTACATACTGATATACACCTGAACATCAGCAGGAGAGGACTCTTTAAAGTAGAGACACTACATACTGATATACACCTGAACATCAGCAGGAGAGGACTCTTTAAAGTAGAGACACTACATACTGATATACACCTGAACATCAGCAGGAGAGGACTCTTTAAAGTAGAGACACTACATACTGATATACACCTGAACATCAGCAGGAGAGGACTCTTTAAAGTAGAGACACTACATACTGATATACACCTGAACATCAGCAGGAGAGGACTCTTTAAAGTAGAGACACTACATACTGATATACACCTGACATCAGCAGGAGAGGACTCTTTAAAGTAGAGACACTACATACTGATATACACCTGAACATCAGCAGGAGAGGACTCTTTAAAGTAGAGACACTACATACTGATATACACCTGAACATCAGCATCAGCAGGCAAGGAGGAGGACTCTTTAAAGTAGAGACACCACATACTGATATACACCTGAAAATCAGCAGGAGAGGACTCTTTAAGTAGAGAACTACATACTGATATACACCTGAACATCAGCAGGAGAGGACTCTTTAAAGTAGAGACACTACATACTGATATACACCTGAACATCAGCAGGAGAGGACTCTTTAAAGTAAAGATTTTTCCAATTGAATTACAGGACTTGGGGACTCTAATAAATACCTTATCACCCGGTGCCCAAAGCATCCTTCAAAATAAAAGCATAAAACAGCTCCTTTAACTTAAATAATGACACTATTAAGACATTTGCTACGTATAAAAACAGCAAGAAAATACATGCTTAACTATTAAATAATATAAACCAATGCATAGCTCCAACAGTTTACTTCCCACAGTCCAGCATGCATGAACAATACCTGCTGAAACTCGTCCAATGTGGATAAAACTATAGACATAAAAAAAACGTCCAAGTACTGTAAAATGTTTTCACCCACACATGGATCCTATCCCAGCTTTCATAAGGTGTGTGTAGGTGTTTGGTAACAGGAGCTGATGCAAAATATTATCATACCATGACCTCACGTGACCTCTTCACTCTGTAACCATGATACTAAACCGCATGCTCCCTGCCACCTAATAACGCGTGCACACACATGCAACAGTCATAATGAATCCATTTAGGAAGCCACGTCTACAACAACCCGGAGCATTAGTCTGGCACGAGACTGCGGTCCGGATTAACCACACACACACACACACACACACACACACACCCACACACACACACACACACACACACACACACACACACACACACACACACAGCGTGCACAGAGTGTGTTAATGAGCCGGTGCTCTCGGAGAAACCTTTTCCAGAAATTTGCTGAGTTGGCCACTTTTGAATAACTTCTCGAGTTTCTGCACGCACACACACCACCGGGTATTTCTCCTTCTTCTTTTAGTTTATCTCTTTTTAGTTTTTTTTAAAGCTCCAGAAGCTTATCCTGCAGAGTCGTGTGTGTCACAGAGTCGTTGTCGCATGGTGTCAGAGTGTGTGTTTGTTTTTCTTACCTGGTGGGGTCCACAGCTGAGGAGGAACGACCTGCTGCTGCTGTCAGACTGAGAGGAGGAACAACTGAGGAGCAACCTCTCTCTCTCTCCTCACACACTTCCCCTCACACACACTTCCTACTCCCTCCCTCATGAAATAAGATCAAACTGTGTCTTCCTCTCCTCCATTTACTCCCCCCCCATCCATCACTCTCACTAAGCGTGTAAAGACAGCTTAGCTTTACACACAGGTTTTATTACGGAGAGCAGGAGGATCTGTCACCACCCGGACGTAAAACCAGGCCAGAGTGACTCGAGTCTGGACAACTGCTTCTACTTTAATTTGACTCATGCCTCCCAATTCTGCATGCCAAAAATAATAACTATGTCACTTCTCATAAACTCCCCCAGTAGTTGTTAAATCCTCCTGTCAAAGCTTCATTTATTATGCTGTCACTTTTCTCCCCACTCTCGTCTGATTCTCTCTGTGATAAATGGTGCGTCGAGGTCATTTAAAGAGGTCCTATTCTGCTTGTTAGGGTTTTTCCCTTTCCTGTAGTGTGTTAGGTTGTTGTGCATATACAGATAGCTTTGTGTGTCACAGCAGAGGCACAAGATACAAATATGGACCTAAAAATGTGCTGTATAGGGCCACTTCAAGAAGATATAAGAAAGAATGAGAAAAGAGTCATTCTTAAAAAGTTCATCAGACCGAAATACAATTCCTTTATTTGTCCAGCAGGGGGAAATTAACGCGATAGACCAGTAAAAGCAGAGTGCGTATAAAAGGCAAATGCAACAAGAGTAGACTAATATATTAAATAGAAAGGCAAGTATGAAGGTAGATATGGTGCAAAAAGTGAGAGCTTGTAAAACCTGCTGTGAGCACTTGCAGAAAATAAATCTGAGCTTGTGTGCATGCATTTACACTTCTATAATATCCACGTATCTGTGAACCACATTTGAAGTCACAGAAAAAAAAGAAAGTGTTTTAGCTTGTAGAAAAAAATGAACTTAGTGATGAAATGTTCACTTGCAGAAAAACATATATTTTTTAAATATATTTTCCATTACAACTGCAACTTGGTTATTACAACCTCTCAAATCAGTCATTACAACTTCACGAATCTGCTCTGTGGCAGTATACATCCACGAATCTGCGGCCTTGACTTTTGCTACACTTCTTGCGATGAATGTGTCGCTAAAGTAATTTTCACCTGTAGATGTGGGGGGAGGGAGGGGGGTTGGAGCGAAGGGGCGGAGCTATCAGAACGACGAGGCGCAAGCTCGGGTCAGTCATATGTATTACACAAGTCAGAGCCATAGTCTGTTGCTGATTTTCTCCCCAACGGCGCTCAGAACAACAACAATGGGGGACTGCGTCGGGTCAATGATCGTGTTACTTTTAATCATACGAAGCCAGATTAAATTAAATAACGACTTCTCCAACCTTATACTTTTCTCCAGAGTGCCTTGGTTCATGGTTTATTAATGTGTTTCAGTGGCATTTACCGACCGCTGCAGCGCTGCTCGTCCACCGGAGTTTATTCTCCCGTTAGCTCACAGCAGCGGCCGCTGTAAAGTCTTCACTGTCTGTCTGTCACACAAGCAGCTGATACATATCCCCAGTTCCCAGTGAATGTGTGTCAGTCTGAATTGACGCTGTTTGGCAGCACAACGCTGTTATGAAAGTTTCTCTGGTATAAAATGGGTGATGTTAGCATAGCAACCGAAGCTAAACTGACTATCTTGACTACTTGTTGCTATCCTATTATGGCATAAGCCGTTTTCTACAGGCACATTTTACCGGCGTATTTTTCATTATGATTCTACTTGTGATAGTCGGACATGACAACCTGTGCAGCCCATGTATTGATTCCATCCGATAGCTGCTATAATACAAAACTAAACGTCTGCCTGCTCTCCACAATGATCAATAACAGCGAACGGATGGTCAAAGTAAGGTACAAATAAACAGAATCACACGAAGCCTGGTTAGTGTTGCCTGACTTTATAAAGTGTGTTTTTTTTATAAATGTGTGGTTGCGTTCTAGTCACTTTGCTCAGCGCTACTGCTTGTTACAATTTGTATTTGCCGTACTCGCCATAAACTGTTAGCTCAGGTTAATCTCGCCCCCCTCCGACGTAAGCGTGATGTGTGCGGTTCTTGCTTCTAGAACGACAATTTTTTCAGGCTTAGTAAGAACCGTTTTTCGGGGAAAAGAGCAGGCGCCGCTGCGGTGTGAACAGGAAAAACCGGTGCTTATCAGGCTCTAGCTCCGAACCGGCCCTGGAACCGCGTTGGTGTGAAAGGGGCAACATGCAGGGCCCCGCAGTCATCCGGTTCGACCTGACTATGGCTGTGTGACTGACCCGAGCTTGCCCCTCGTCGTTCTGATAGCTCCGCCTCTTCCCTCAAACCCCCCTCCCTCCCCATGTCCCTCCCCCCACATCTACAGGTGAAAATTACTTTAGCGACACATTCATCGCAAGAAGTGTAGCAAAAGTCAAGGACGCAGATTCGTCGGTTTATACTGCCACAGAGCAGATTCGTGAAGTTGTAATGACTGATTTCTGTGACTTCAAATGTGGTTCACAGATACGTGGATATTTTATAGAAGTGTAAATGCATGCACACAAGCTCAGATTTATTTTCTGCAAGTGCTCACAGCAGGTTTTACAAGCTCTCACTTTTTGCACCATATCTACCTTCATAGCAAGCACACAAATATAAACAAATAAGCAAAAACAACGTTAAAACACAAGCAGCATCATTTTAAATGGAACAAACACATTAATGTCTTGAAAGATCCGGGAACGTTTACACATTTTGAATAAACTGAAGAGTAATAAAGTGTTAAAACAGATAAAGATCCTTCCTCGTACATTTAAAGAGGCCTTATTATGCTTTCCTGTAGTGTGTTATATAGGTTTGTGAGCATATATATATACATATATATATATATACACAAGAAAGCATAAAAAAGAGTCCGAAATGCAATTCCTTTATTTGTCCAGCAGGGGGACATTTACGCCGTTACAGCACTCAAAGTAGAGTGTGTATAAAAGGTAAATGCAAAAAGAGTAGACTAATATATTAAATAGAAAGCAACCTAAAAAACGATGGTAAAAAACAGGTACCAGAATTTTGAAATGGAAACAAACACATTAAGGTACGTTTACATATTTTAAATGAACTGTAAAGTAATGAAGTGTTCAAACAAATACAGATCCTTCCTCGTACATGGATTTACTTTTGTCAATGATTTAAAGTCAGTGTTTCACTTACTGCACTTGGGTAAGGAGCTGGTTAGTTCGAGGAACGTCTTCTAAAACACATGCTGCGTTTTTTTCCAGATGTACTAACAATGAAGGCAGCAGATGTTGGCGGATCAAACATCTGGGTGTCCTGGAGCCAGAGCGCCATGCATGTGCACGGCCGCACTGCAACAGCCTCTGTGTATATTTTTACGTCTGTGTAGATGAAAAACCAAGCGGCTTTGACATAAATAGACAGTTTTATTGTTGATAGAGATGGTGTGTAAATCAAGGATCAGTATTTAGCATGTTTGGGTCGTGGGAAACTTTCAGTGGAATAGTAAAGCATGTATCAGAGGTCAAACACATGGAGGTGAAGCATGCAGTTTCTCTACACGCCTTACCTTTAAGTGAACAATGTATTCAAGCTTTATACTTCCTGTATTGTTATGTGATGTTGGCTCATTGGCCAACCTCAACATTGCAAGATCACATGACTTAGACTTGTTGAAATATACATAAACTTTTCTGTGACTGCCCCAATCTCACCATGTTCAAATCACAAATCAAAACTCGCCTCTTCACAACTGCTTTTAATCTGTAACTAATTTTATGTTTTACATATTTTAAGTGTGTTGTTTTAACTATGTTTTTATGAATTGTTACTCGGTAAAGTGTCTTTGAGTTTCAAGAAAAGCGCTCTATAAATAAAATGCATTATTATTATTATTAAAGACCTCACTGTAAGCAAAGACCAGTTTTCTGAGCTTCACATTTGCCTGGAAATTACTCTGTGCGTGACTGGAATTTGAGCATTTGTCTCAATACAATTTGACGTCTCAGAGTCATATAATAAGATTATTTAAAGCCATTCACAAGTGCAGGAAGCCATCAAGGTAAAGATGTCGTTTTGGAGCATATCAGGAACTGTTGTATATTTAAAAGACCAGAGGTAGGCTGAGGGAATCATCAAAACAACAAACATTAGAGGAAACACCTCTCTCTGATAGTTTAAGATCCTCCGAGGGCGGAATTCCTTTGGATGAGCAGACCTGTGTGAAGTCAAACTGGGACAGTCACTCCTTTCTAGTGGTTGAAACCCTTAAGGAAGGATGTCTGCGATGGTAAAACCTGCTAATTACACAGCGAGTGCTCCCCATGCTGTGTCATAAAGACGGTTTGTTGCCAGCTGCAGTTCACTTCAGCTCTGCATCACTTCCTGCTTCAGTAAAGGGTCAGACAGCCGGAAAAACACAGTCATCGTCCGACAGACTCACGGAGGAAGTAACAGATTTCTCAACCATAACACAAATGTCTTTCTATTCTCCTTTAGTCTAGAAATAGCAGAATAGCTAGAAATCCTTTTAGTGTCCAGTATGAATTGGACTAGCCTTTTGAAATGCTGAATGGTCACGAATTGCGCATTTTCCCAGTTGCTTCCCACATGTAATGCTCCTGCTACTGTGCAATCTTGTACAATATATAATCTTGTAGGTATTAAAACAAGACGGAGAGCCTAACGTACGTCTTCACCTTCACAGATGAACAAAAGTCCTTGGTTGAATACCAACATAGTAGAGTACTACCTAGATTGGAGGTATTGAAAAGTGTATTCAGTTACAAAAGGCTTAGTTTTATAGAAACATGAAATTCATATAAAGATCCCAAAAAACCAATGTCTGTAATCATTTAAGACAAATGTACGAAAGTCTGGTCACAATTAACTGGTAATGCATGAGAAGTTTTATGGGACGGGTTTGTACTTGTAAACGGACACCATGTTATACAAAAAGCCTAGGAAGGAAGAAGACACTAACCCAAATGTCTTTCTATTCTCCTCTAGTCTAATGGCAGATTGATAGGGATGTGCAAAAAGTGTCCAGTATGAATTGGGCTAGCCTTTCGAAACTCTGGTCACAAATCTGCATTTCCCAGTTGCTTCCCACATGCTGTAATGCTACTTGTGCAATCTCTTAAGTCTTAAAACAAGACGGAGATAAATGTACTTTGACAAACAGAGAGTCTAAAGGACGTCTTCACCTGCGACACAGATGAACAAAATCCTCAGTTGTATACTGTTATGACCTGGCTCAAAAGGCCACAACAAAGAGGAGACACATCATGTCAACGGTTAACAAAAGATGTTTATTTACACAAACAATTCAAATCAACCAAATTAATGAAGTGCAAAGTAAGTAAAGTATGAGGTGTGGACGTCAGTGGTATCAGTAGTGTAAATGCAGGGTGAGGATTGCATGGACATGTATGTGTGAGGGTGTTGAGGTGCACAAAGTAAAACAACTGAAACAACCAATAACATACTCAACCGAACCGGGTGCCTGTATGAGAAAACAGAGAGGAGCAGAGGCTTTAAATAGCTGCATGGCACCAGACCCAGGTGCCCTGAGTTACTGCAATCAAGGCGGCTGGATGCAGCACAGCCACACCCTCTCAAGATGAACCCACAGGGGTATCACACTCCCCGCCCTTAAGACCCCAAAGGGGTTCCCAAATTTCTCCTTGCCATTTCCACCGCTACATACAGGCGATGACAAAAACCATGTACATAGTCCACTAAGTTCTTAGGTGGCTCACTCTCAACCAACCCATCCTGGAGAACAGCTAACGGACCACGCACCGTATGCCCAAAGACCAAATCACTAGGGCTGAACCCTGCACATTCCTTTACGACTTCCCTGGACACCAACATGAGCCCTGGAAGTCCTCCTGAACACAGTAACCCTGGGCTATATCTCTGACCTTCTCTTCCGGCAACAACTCAGTCCACAGAGCAGAAAGAGATGAATCGTCCTTCTGACTCCTCACACAGTCCCCCTTTGTTACAGGAGAAGGAGATCAGAGCAGAGAACATGTTCACCATTGCTACACTCCGAAACAGGCGGGTCAGCAGACATTTCACCGGTCTGCGCACGCGTCACAGCACAAACTGGAAACTGCAAACCGCTCTGATCTGGCTCCCCAGATGCCACCGGCCTGGAAACCACCACAGGCGGTGGCACACCAGCCCACACAGCACTACCAGCGAGATCGTTGCCCAAAATCATATGTACCCCATCAAGTGGCAATGCGGGACGCACACCGATAGACACAAGTCCCCGCACCAGCTCACAATCCAGCACTATTGTATGCCGTGGCACAGGGATCAAACCCATCTCCATGCCACTCATCAGCACAAAATCCCCCGTCTCTGTCTCTGACGAAAAAGGCAACACTGACTCAACAATAAATGAGTATCTAGCCGCTGTGTCACGCAACACCTTAATCGGAACATACTTGTCACTACCGACTACTGATACAACAGCTTCCGTGATGAACGGCTCAAAACCAGAACCCACATCCGGGTCGGCACAGACCGGCTTCTTATCAGGCACCATGCCCGATCCTACACCCAAGGGCTTTTTAACCAAAATGGCAGAACAAGACATGGCGGAGCATGTGATGAAAACGAGGCTTCCCTCAGGTTCCAGCAACGGACATGATCCTTCCAATGACCCTCTCCTCGGCAATAATTACATTGGCCCACTCTGGCGCCCTCGGGTCGCCCCGGACCTGCAAATCTACGGGAGGAGCCTGGTGAAAACTTTGCACCACCGCGAGAATAGCCACCATCTTCTCCACGTCTCCAATCACCCCTTGAACACTTCTCTGTAAAACTGCCCTTATGCGTCAACACAAAATCATCCGCTAATTCGGCAGCTCTAAGCGCGGTGGAAGGCTTCTGCTCATTTACATAAGTGGCCACACGCTGAGGGATAACATCTTTAAACTGTTCCAATACAATCAGTTCACAAAGACCGTCAAAACTGGCAACCTTTGCTGCCGCGCACCACCGCTGAAAATGAGAAGTCAAATCACGGATAAACTCCACATTTGTCTGCTTATCCCCCTTGACCCAACTTCTGAACTTTTGACGATACGCTTCAGGAACCAGTTCGTATGATTTTAACACCGCTGATTTTACTCTAGCATAGTCCAAAGCATTTTCGCCAAAAATAGCTGAATAGGCCTCTTGTGCTCGCCCAGTGAGTACACACTGAAGTAACAGCACTCTGTCCGAATCTGACCAGTTTCTTGCCACAGCTATGCGTTCAAATAGGGTGAAAAAAATGTCAGGGTCACGCTCATTAAACCTTGGCACCAACCGCAAGTTAGGTTAAGATAACATCGCCACTACCTGATGCCGAAACCACCAGAAGAAAGCTTGCCCTCTCCAATCAGCCGTAATCTAGCATGTTCCACCTCACATTTCATCTTTTCCACCTCCAGCACCTTCTCCACCTCTAAACGCTTCTCTACCTCCTGCTGCTGACCCCTCAACTCCAACTGCAACTTCTCCTGCTCCAACCTCAACTCCAACTGCAACTTCTCCAACCTCAACTCCAACTGCAACCTGTCCTCCTCCAACCTCAACTTCCCCTGCTCAAACAAAGATGACATCTTTAATCTCATCTTTCCGCTTGCTCCCTACAACAGCAATTTTATAATGCTCTGCTATATCGACCAACTGCGCCTTCTTGCAATCATCTAAGAAAGACACTGAGGGCGCATCCACAAACGCTGACAAAGAAGCCATAATATTTTACCTATAACCAATCAGAAAGCAAAATGTAAAACTGCCAACATGCATGGGCAAAAGACAAACCCAACAGAGAATTTCCCCCTAACTGCCTAACCAAAATCTTAATAATCTCACCTAGTCTTCATGTGGCTTGCGGCGGGTAATTACGCACTGGAACCCAGCGGAGTTGTTGAGCGACCTGCACCCAGGCAACACCACAAAATCACGCGGACATGCCCCCGAGACGGCTGTCCGAAAACAGCTGACACTAACCACGTCGCCACAACACTATGAAAAAAAACACCAAAAAACACCCTCTCAAGATGAACCCACGGGGGCATCACATATACCAACATAGTACAGTACTGTCTAGATTGGAGGTATTAAAAAGTGTATTAAGTTGCAAAAGTCTTGATTTTATAGAAATGGCAAACATCAAATCCATGTAAAGATCCCAAAAAACCATGAAGGTGTACAATCATTTAGAACAAATGTAAGAAAGTCTGCTCACAATTAACTGGTAATGCATGTAGGAGAAGTTTAATTGGACAGGTTTGTAAACGGACACCATATCATGCAAAAAGCCCAGGAAGGAAGGAAGGAAGGAAGGAAGGAAGGAAGGAAGGAAGGAAGGAAGGAAGGAAGGAAGGAAGGAAGGAAGGAAGGAAGGAAGGAAGGAAGGAAGGAACATCCCGTTGTCCGCTGCTTCTCTCTTTATCAGGGAAAGGCTTTTATCATCCAGTACCTGTATCAATTCAGCATAGGCTTCTTCATTGTTCTGATCATCGTCGTCGCCATCTTCCTCCTCACCCGGCTCTTCTAGGATGGCAGATTTCAATCAGTCACAGGTGGCCCAAAAACGTTGTCTCCTACATCTCATCGTTTTTTGTCTCGTCTCCATCGAAACATAAACGGTTCCTCCGACTCCTTCAAAATCTGTTGACGTTGCCTTCCTAGGGAATACCGTGAACATTGTTAACACACGACGAAGGAAGAAATACACACATCGTCGCATTGCTTCAACCGGAAGTGAAACGTTGATTACGCATGTCCATTTATCACGACAATACAGGAAATGACTTTTAGTATAAGAATACAAAATAAATAGATTAATATCTTATAACTCAACAACATCATTACATTTTGGTTAATCGTCTCCCACATTTCCCATGCTCTCTCTTCACCTCTCTCTCACAGCCCTCCCTCTCCTCCTTTAGTTATCCATCACTCAGACCCCCCCCCCTGTGTTCAGCTTGTTCTGTTTCCTGTCGGCCCGCTATGCTTGGTGAGCCGCCAAGAGAAGTGAACAATGATAAAATACAGCAAGCCCATGAAGAATAAGTAGAAGAGGGAAATCTTCATGTGTGGCAGGGAGTTGTGTAACAAATGTAAGAGGAAAATGTCCTTACACAGTTGAAAGCTGAAGAAAAACATCTAAGGCTTCATATTAGCAAAAGTTAACTTTATTTCCACCAACTTTTGGATATAATGGCCTGCATCGATGCAATACTTGGAGTTAGAGTAATATCCATGAATACAGTTCATGACTCAACCCAATGTGTCCTCATACAATCGTTCTATGATATCTCCCATAAAGTTATTATTTATTTGTATGTATTCACCGAGCAACACATTTTAATTTCCAGCATTACACACATACCATATTTTCAAAACTAACTTCCATCTTCACAGGAAAACTACCTGTTTAGTTTATGGGAAGAAACAACATGGTTAAGTTTAGGAAACGTTTGTGGTTTGTGTTAAAATGACGTGATATATCAACATTGACCTTTGGTTTCTCACAGGACATTGAGAGAGCTCTCTTGGTGTTTTTGGACCGATCCATTCAACCAAAACTCCCTCGTAGGCGGACCATTTCACCCGTTACCCGCCTGTGGATCAAAACAACATGGAGCGTGAGAACTTGGTGGGATAAACACGAATTACAGTAGATTGCGTGTTGCGGAAATAGCCTCAAACAGTGTATAATCAGCCTGGTTTTGATCCATTGTGCCAACATGATCTGTCCAATGGGTTTGGGTTTCGTTTCACATTTATTTTGACACATCAGGGGATTTAATTGGATGGGTTTGAATGATTCATCACATCTCTCATTTTTTTAACCTGGGGAATTTGTTTTTGGATGTCCTTGCTAAATTTAAAGAGAAAATTTAGTTTTGGGTTTATTGAGCTGTAGTTCTAGACACTGTTTCAAATCATGCCATTTCCTAGTGAGGTCAGGTCCATAATACCATGTGGTTGGTGTAGGGAGGATTGGGTTGGTTAAAGAGTTAGATTAAGGTGAGGATGAAAAATGAAGGTATAGGTCGGTGTTAGATTTAGGGTCAAGCGTGTGATGAACAGTGAGGAGGAGTGGTGCAGAGTTCCAGTAACTCTATAACAGTCAAATCAAATGCATTTAATGAAAACAGCTGGTTTAAATTACACAAAATGAACATGCACACACTTGACTCTTTGCAGAGTTTGAGGGGTAGGCCTTGAAAGAGACCTCGACCCCAATGATTACATCGAGTGTGTTGCTCAACGAGCCTGAGTGGGCAATATGAGAGGAAGTTGCATACATTATAAACCTTGTCATAACCAAACACAATTTCATCAGTGAAATTCCTTTGGGAAATCTTCTTATTTAGAAATCTTTTATTCATGGCAGAGTTGCTGAGCACAGAAGTTCAAGAGTTCAATCCTTGATTTGTGCCAAACTGGGGAAAGTTATGCAGAAAGCCAAACACTCTCAAACATATTCACAGAGAGAAGGCTTGTATCTGAAATCAGACTCAAGTGCATGACACGAGAAAAAGAAAAGTGCAGGAGGTGAAGTCCTGCCGCCGTTCAGCAGAGTTTGGAGATGTTGTAGTTTGTGGTTTTCGCAGGGAGTGGTGAGCTGGCAGACACTCTGCTTTCTCTGCTCTGAGTCTTAAGATGCTGGCAGCAGATGTTCTGGTGAGGCTTTTGTTTGACTCACAAAACCTACCCTCAAAAACATTTCCTGGATCCAGGAACCTTTAGAAGAACCCGATGCGTTTTAAATGCAGGAAACAGAGTCTTAATAAAGCTCTGCTGACATTATATTAACCACTTCATCTTATAATAATATCGTAATTATTCATAATATCTACATCTGAGAGCCCGTTTAGCCCCCAGAGGCTATTAATATGTAACTTTATTAGGTTTTATTATGTTTTCAGGTGATAAAAAAAAACATTTTGATTCAGAATATGTTTTCAGTTTGTCCCAATAACATATTCTTTAGAAATATCAAGACGGTTTGGTAGACATGGGGGGGAGACACAGACACAACACAACACGGCACGTAACAGGATTAACAGTGATTTGATTTCTGCCTAAACTCAAAACTCTGAGAACGTTGTTGTGTTCAACGACTCTACTCTTTTCAAAACGACAAGAGTTACAAAAACATAAAAAAACAAAGCGTTGCTTAAAAAGTTAATATCTATCAAACAAAAGGTACATTAACACGTTTCTAATTCCTTCACTGAAGCCTTTCCTTTGGCTTTCCATGTTGAATCCTGCCTGGATCACCCTGGTAGAAACTGTGCCTCCCACCTGTCTCCAATATATACAATTAACCCAGTGCCCAAAGATGCCTTCAAAATAAAAGCATGAAACTACTTTAACTAACTGACATACTCTCACTATGTAATAAAACATTTAATATACACAAAAACAACAAGAAATCAAATGTTTAACAAGTAGCATTCACCATTGGAATTAAATGGCAACTCAGAGAACTTTGTCTTCTTCAATGACTCTCCTGAGGATGATTCAAAACGACAAGAGACTCAAAAACATCAGAAAACCAGAACAAAGTGTGTTGCTTAAAAAGTAACTGAGTCTTAATAAAGCTCTGCGGACATTATATTAACCACTTCATCGTATAATAATATCATAATTATTCATAATATCTACATCTGAGAGCCCGTTTAGAAGCTTTTAATATGTCACTTTATTAGGTTTTCAGTTTGTCCCAATAACATCTTTTTTAGAAATATCATGACGGTTTCGTAGACAGTTTCGGAGACACAGACACAACACAACACAACACGGCACGTAACGGAGGATACGTTAGGATTAACAGTGATTTGATTTCTACCTGAACTCAAAACTCTAAAACTCTGAGAACTTTGTCGTGTTCAATGACTCTCCTGACGTTGATTCAAAAACATCAGAAAACCAGAAAAAGCATTGCTTAAAAAGTAACTCATCCCAGATTTTTGTGAGGGACAGGACTCTGGTATCATTCAGTCTCTGATTCAGTCCTGATTCAGTCTCTGATTCAGCCGAGGCGCCTCTAAGTTGAGCCGGTAATCTTCCAATCCTTAAAGCCGGAGTATCGCTGTAACTGTTCGAACCAGAGGAGGCCCGTTTGGCACGAAACGTCCTCGAACAATCTGCGCCTGCAATCATTGTTCTGTCCTGCTTCTAGCCTCCATATGTTCCACGTTAATCCACATTTCCTCCGGGTTCCCCTTCTTCTTCTCATGGGGTTCCAGCAGTTCTCTGAATGTATGCAGGACTTGGCTGCAGATGGGATTTTCCACGTCTTCGTTCATTGAGCTCGGTTTATTGTAAGAGCAGAACGCAACAAAGGCTGTTATTTATGATGTGTTGGAACAACATAAGATGAATTCAAAGCTACTGTGATGCCTATTTTTATATCAACAATGGATTAAATGTTGATTTGTATGTTAAAGGAATGGTTTGTAGTGTATTTTCTTTAAATTCTGCAGTTTTTCTTCTGTTGTAAAAAGCGTGTTAGCGTCTTTCTGCTCATTGTTTTGGTTTTCTGGCCCGCTACTTCACAGTTTGGATTCAATCTCATCGTCCCAATTTGCATTTTATCATCTATTTAAGTGGAAAAACTCAGAGTAATACCTGCACAGCAACAAACGGCAGAAAAGTGAACAATCTGCAGGTGAACGTAGTGGATCATTTAGCAACTAGCTAGATATTTCCCTCAGGGTTTAGTGGAAGCAAAATAGAGCTAAAAGAAAAGTGGATTTTTGTCTGTTTCACTTTTTCAAAGTCACTCTGTATTCCTCTCCTTTAGCTCATCCAGGCTGCCTAAGTACATTAACTTTTAATACGTCAATTTATCAAGTCATGTTTGACGAGCTAAAGCTATATTTCTTGAATCTCGATTATTCTGACACCTCACGGTACGTTGTAATATCCCATCATCGTCTTTCACTCTCCTACTTCCATCTCTCTGCACTGCAATGTCTTTCTAACTTTTTCAATCCAATGTTCTCTCCTCCCGTCCTCTCATTATTTACTTTCTTTTCCTCCCTGGGTCATGCTGTCTGTTTGGAGTTTCTTGTTCGGTGGGTCATTTTCTCTGCCTCTTTCATTCTCGTTTCGTCCTCCCATAAACCCTCTATCTTCAAAGTGCGTCTTTCTTCTCCTCGAGCTCTCCCTCTGTCTCTCAGATATTTTTCTTTGTATTCTTCCCCCCTCATTGTGTACCTGTGTGTCACATCCTCTTTACTTTTTCCGACTCGATCCCATGGCGCTTGTTCAACACTCTTTTTGTAATCTTGCCTTAACCTCCTATGTTATCTCCTATGACACAATAACACATTTTGTATTTGTAGAATACTCTTTGCAACTTGACAGCACATGCAGCATTTAGAAAACATTCAGCAACTTGAGGAGACATGCGCAGCATTTACTAAAAGCTGCAGAAACCAAACGCTGAAGAAGCTCAGAACACAACAGAGACCAAAACACACACACACACACACACACACACACACACACACACACACACACACACACACACACACACACACACACACACACACACACAGGGATGAGTCATGATAAAAAAGTATACTGTAGTCCTGTGTTTGAATGGTAGAAATGTGAGGGTGGTATAAATGCATTTTAATGCTGTTTATATTTAGAGAAGCAGTGAGACAAGAGAGATGAAAAGTGAAGGGGTTAGACTCAAGGTAAATACAGACAAGAGTAGAGAAGCTTCATGATGGGAACACGAGGGCTCACATGACCTGTGTCCAAACAATTGGATGAGGTTGTTTTTCAAATAAAAGCACCAGAAAGCAACAGTACAGCTCCTGCTATCAATACATACATACAGGCAATATTATCAAGAGGATGAGAACCAAGAGCCATTGGTCAAACCGCCAACATTTCTCGTTGGAGATTTTTCTAGTTAATAGTTTGGGGATTTTAGGGAATAGATTTTAAAATTGCTTTTGCATTTGTTCCTGAAAAGGAAGCGACTTCAGCTTGCTTATGGTCGTCTTCAACCCAAATATTGCAGTTGATTTTTTGTGGTATCTCCAGAGCTCTGAAGTATAGCTGTAGACATGTAGATGTATTTTATGATGACGTGCATGTCATTTACTTAACCATAGTAGGATTAGCCACTTAGCCATTAGCACGCTGTCAAAGCTCCAATTGAAAGTGTAGTTTTTGAATGTTGTTTTGAGGGAAAAGCAAGGTGTTTCAGCTTTTCAGAAAGATAGATCCCTAACTTTCTATAAAAAGATTTGGAAAAAGCAAGGTGTTTCAGCATCGTTATTTTGAGTTGGAGGAACTTGCCAGCTCTGTATTTGCATATCGATTGTAAATATTCTGCAGAAAGTGTTAGCTTTAAGCTCCTCATCCCTCCCTCGGTCTGTCTTTTCTATTTTCTCTTGTCTCTCGTCTCATATGTCCATCTGAACCTCTGCACTCCCTCCTCCCACGCCCCCCCCCTCTCTCCCCCTCTCCCAGTCTAACCACTATACTCCCTAGATAAAACTGAACCACAGAGAACACACTCAGCCTGCAGCTGTTTAACCCATCGCTGTGAGGAAGACGAGGAGCCCAGGGGAGCCGTGGAGAGAAACCAGCCACTAAACAAGCTCTTCTTTGAAAGTAGAAAGAGCTACATGATGGTTTTCACCTCACGGCAGCACAAATACATAATATAACAACCCGGTCTCACAAAACAACGTGTCATAGCTACGTTGGTCCACAGGGCAAAACGTATTCACAAATAACCCTCTCTCAAGACGTGACATGGATACAATACTTGCTCCTATTCATTTCTAACGACCGGTGTCCGTGTCACGTGATCGCAAACTTTCCCAGTGAGAAAAAAAACGTGGCGGATATCCGATTTATCTTTAGTGGAAAATCCTAAATTGTAGGATAGTTGGCCGTTAAAATGCTTTTTGATTACATTTCTAACGAGAAGTGTATATTGTACTTTTAGAATCTACGTCCAGTGGATGTGAAGGATCCATAGTTTGATAGATATTACCAAGATGATTTGAGCTCCGTGTATTTTTTTACAAAATATGGTATCCATGTCACATTGACAGGGTTATTTGTGAATATAATACGTGTTGCCCTGTGGACCAAGGTGGCTATTACACGTTTTTTTGTGAGACTGGGCTGCGCATACCACAGTTGTTATTCAAAGTTACTGTAGGAGCCAAAATGCTTATATGGCTGTTGTTTATTATTTTCGTTATTTCTTCATAATTTCTCCCTTTTTTTCATATATTTGTTTTTTTGTATTTGTTTGCACCTGGTGTGTGTCAGGGTTTGTGGAAAGACGAAGAAGGTGAGCTAGGTTCACTGACTGTGGTTATTGTTTGTTTTGCTTTGTTCATAAAACATCTTGAACTTTACCTTCAGCTCAAACTTTTATCATTTCCACTCGACACAGTACTGAGCCGTCTGAGCCTTTCTAGCGACGTCATTCAGTGGAAATGTTTCTGCCACAATTACATCTAACAACAATGGTAAATCGTAGTGTTGTTGGATAGTAATGACATCAATGTTCTACACTTTAGTCCAGAGCCATATTACAATCATGTGATGGATGGACAGATGCCTCCTCAGATGCAGTGGATGCAGGATTATTATTAAAAGCCAATCTGTACTCAAGGTTTACATGTAGTTTTTCTTTCTTTCTTTACTGTCTAAGACAGGGGTGTCAAACTCAAATACACAGTGGGCCAACATTTAAAAATGGGTACTAGTCGAGGGCCGGACTGGTTCAATGTTAATTGCAAAACTTATTGAAATGAACTTGTTGCACATATTAAACCTGGAACTAACAAAGCTTCAATTGTTGCCTATAAAAACAACATTAAACATTAAATAATCAGTTGCATTCATTTCTTATGGCTCTATCTGCAGCTTTTCCAGAGTCATTTCTTATGATTACATTTTCCCACAGGCCAACAACAGCTTCAAAAAAACTATTTCCCTCAAAGAGAAAACATGTCCTGTTGTCTCAAGAAAGAAAGTGCAGAAGGAATCATCCATTGAAACTCAGGTTGCTGCTCTGTGATGCTAGTTCAAGCAGATACTTGGCATCTCATCTTGGGAGCAAGTTCATCAATGTTTGGGGTCAGGCTCTGAGCTGAGGAGACCCTCAGGATTGAGTGAAGGTGTGCGTGCAATATACCGGCGGGCCAGATCTAATAGTAATTCGAAATGATCCTGCGGGCCGAAATTAAATCCACCACGGGCCTGATTTGGCCCCCGGGCCTTGATTTTGACACATTAGGTCTAAGACGTTAAATCAGTATTTAATAGAGAGGTAATTCTGGAATAAAATCCGCCCCACATGGCCTGATCAAAATGAGGTTAAAGGTTAACAATATGAGTTTGCTTGAAAAAAAGGAAGCCTTAAAGTTCAAAGGGTTTGGTTATAAGTATCTTATTTTAGATTTTGCAATTTCATAGTTAATTATAACGTCGGGACTATCTGTATATCTTTCATATCTCTGTTTAGTGAGTCTTGATCCATAAAATAACACCATCAGTTTGACAAATGAGATCAGTTTTCCTCTACAGCCTCCTTACTTACATTTTAGGATGGTTTGACACTTAAAACAAATTGGTTTATAGTCTAATTGGTTTGAAATGTAGTGTATGGTTTGTTGCCCCCTAGTGGCCATTTGGTGGCTTAGTGGTGGTTTCTACTAACCAATGAAAGTGTGGTGTTTTGCTAAATAACATTTACACACAATGGATCCAAGTGCAAGTATGTTTGATATGCAAATGATGCATTATGCTAACTGTTGGTGCATTTAGGAGAAATCTCCAGACACAAACAGACACAGTTAGTAAGATAAACTCATGGATGTGGATGGAGACATTAGAGTGAAGCAAAGAAACAAAAGCTCTTAAAATGGCTTTAAAACATGTTCCATATAAAATGGTGTAGGTCATTGGACAGTAAAGGTAACTGCCGTGATGGATGCCTCCTCTTGCCCCCAGAGGCCGGTTCGAGCCCTGTGGTTACGCCTCATTGAGCAGAACTGTTATTGTGGTTTACAACCTAATAAAATACCAATTACTCTGAAAATGGGAAGTACCAAATATCCAAACAACCCCCGAGGACTCAGGCTCATTTCCAGAGTAAAAAAGATAGGAGGAAAAATATTCTGGCTCAACACAGACCAGTCTGTTCCTCACATTAAAACATGGAGGCAACACAAGTCTGATTAACATTTAGATGACAGTGTTATTCACCGTTTAGTTCACGACTGGCTCTCTACTATTGCACGTCTTGTTGGACCCTCTTCATCTGCAATATTTTGGACAAACGACACTGACCTATCCCCTCGATGAACAACTCTTATTATTGGCATAGCGGGAGTGCATGGGGGAAATGCTTTGACTTGCATCTTCATTTAATCATGTTTTTCGATGGAAAACAGGCTTATATTCGACTTCGGTCCAGACTATTGGATGGATTGCTTTGGATTTTTGTTCAGACATTCATGTTCCTCAATGAATTGTAATGACATTGATCGTCTCGTAAATCATTTCAGTTCGTCTAATGCTTTGGTTTGTATAAAAGCCCCTGACATTACCATCTGCATTTAGTGAAGGGCTCATTTGCAAATGTTAGCATGCTAACACACGGAACTAAGATGGTGAACATGCTAAACATCAGCGTGTTGACGTTGAACATGTTAGCATGCTGACATTAGCATTTAGCTTAAAGCCTTTATAAGACGAATCTAGCGTGCATGTTAAGCTGCATTGGTGTATTTATATATTGAATTCCAGTAAAAACTGTAAACAACCTTAGCATTTTGCAAACTTTATTACAAAACAAAAATATGCTTTACTATGGGAAAAATGCTTTAAGTCTATCAGTTTGAAAATACAGTTTAAAGAAGGGATTTAGGATATTTGACAGTCAACTTATTGAGCACTGTCATTGCATCTCAATCACTTCTGTAGCTTTTCTTAATCACTTCTCAAAATAATAATTTACTATCATTTTTACTAACATTTTCCACTATTTTGCATGTTATTCTTTACTGCATGCTGGATGAACACTTTATAATAGCAGTGCTGTAAGATGCTGCATAAATAAGGTATGATTATCATAAGCATCTATTACTTTATCACTTTGGAAAAAAGTATTTTCCCCTTTTCTAATTCGTCTAAGAAGCTCCAATCCTGTTTCAGAGTTTTCCTCTCAGCTGCACTGGAAAAAATGCTGCTCCAAAAACAAGTAAATATATAAAAACAAGGTGTTTTCTCTTTTAATAAGTGAACAAATCTGCCAATAGAACAAGTACACGATGGCTTGGTCAGATTTCTTGAAGTAAAGATGGGATAATTAGATAAATGAGATCTTGTATTTAGCTGGGAAAACTTATTTTGAACTATATTTGACCAGAATCAGGGAATTTGTAACAAAACAAGCCAGAAATGCTTAGACATTTTCTGTTTTCTGATGTTAGTTGGAGATATTCCCATAAAATAAGATGTTTTTAAGAGATTTTGACTTAAAAAGATGCTTAAGATGCCTTATCAAAAAACAAGACTTAAGTTATTAGGTTTTATATCAAGTGTAACGACATATTCTGACTAGAAAATAGACAAATATACTTGGCAAGATTTTACATTTTTGCAGTGTGGTTAGTGTTTCACGAGGATTTGATGATGTTTCAGGGGCTGCTGATGACTTCCTGGATCCACTCGGTGAGCCTGGTGATGCGGGTGTAGACGCCGTAGAAGTCCGGACGCCCGCAGCCCTTTCCCCAGCTCACGACCCCGGCCAGGAACCAGCGCCCCGACGGCTCCTGGCAGACCAACGGCCCCCCGGAGTCCCCCTGCAGAGAGGAAAGCAAGGGTGGAAGATTTAAATGTCTCTGCAGGACAAAAGGACCATAATAAATGACAAGTTATCACTCAGTGCTTGCATGAGTGCTCTATAACTCCTCACCCTTCAGTAAAGGGAACTGAGAACTTCCACACCAACACTATGTGCAATATAAATAGCATTACCATCATTACAAAACACTCGCTGCTATATAACATGTGCAATATTATTATTATTAATAACGTGCAATTACGTATCTGCCACTACGGTTTTTTGCACTACTAAATACTGGTAATATTTACATTAATGATGTGACCGTCTGTGTTTCCTGTAGTTATTTAATTGCTCTTTTTACTGCACTGTTAGTGTACAGTTTTACTATTATGCTGCTGTGTTTATTGTATTTTTGCAACTCTGGCACAACAATTTCCTTCGGGATAAATAAAGTCTTATCTTATCTTATGTCTGGCTTTTTAAGCTGATTCAATGCTCTGTACTGCAGAGGACTTTCAGGATGTTCACAACATGCAGAGGAAGTTAGATTTGTTCAACTGTTGTTCCTCTCGGCAGATATACACGCAGACAAAAAATAAGGACGTAAATACATCGTGACAAGATTTCCCCATACCGAAATCTTTAATTTAAATGTATTATTTAAGATATAACCCTACTGAATAAAGGAAATGTGCTTGTAGTGCCAAACAAAAAGCATCTGAACATGTGCTTTGATTCAAACCTGCATGAATAGATTTGTATTTGTTGCCACATGGGGGCAGCACAGCCCCAGCTCTAAATCAATTGAAGTCGAGTGTGTCAGCAAACAGTAGCTTTGTTAGCCGACACAAAGCTACATTAGCGTTTGAAATTACGTTTCTGTGCGCCCAACAAATGAAAAGCTCAATACTCACTCTCCTTTTTGCTCTGTTTTGTTCTCCACCAACAAGCGAGGGTAAAATCTAGCTATAAATGTAGCTCAACAACGTTCATCAGTTGGTTGTGTTTTTTGGTCCTTTGGTGCTATTAAGATATTTTGAAATGAGTTTTTGGAGTTATTTCAGTGCAACAGACTCGACCAAATCACCAGACAAATTGATCAGGCCAAGTAGGAATGTTGTCAACAGGGTACTTATGTGGGTTCATTTCCACAGCTAACATTGTTTATGCTACCTAGAAATAACCATTATTCCGCGACCTGGGGATAGTTACTGTAAGATATTTAGTTGAGTTGCCTCTTAGCAAAATGTTCCCAAGCCCTAATCACAGTGCAGTTTTACATTCACATTCAGTGTTAAAAAACTGTGAATTACAACTTCTGTTTTTGTTTGTTTCTGTGTACCTGACAGGCGTCTTTGTCTCCACTGCGGTAACCGGCGCAAAGCATTCTGGGAGTGACCAGGTGACCGTAGGAGCGAACGCAGGCTTCCTCGCTGACCAGGCGAACGTCCACCTTCTGAAGCACGTTACTGGCACTGCCTGAGGAGGGCGGAGGGCAAAGGTTACCAGTGGAAACACTCCTAATATTTGATTCTTTAGACAATGCCTGACAGACAGCAACCCTCGTCCTTCTTCCCCTTACATTTAAAGGTCTCCTACTGTGCCAAATCCACTTCTTCATGTCTCTTCTACATCAACATGTGTCCCCTCTTCTTCATGTCTCTTCCACATCAACATGTGTCCCCTCTTCTCCATGTCTCTTCTACATCAACATGTGTCCCCTCTTCTCCATGTCTCTTCTACATCAACATGTGTCCCCTCTTCTTCATGTCTCTTCTACATCAACATGTGTCCCCTCTTCTTCATGTCTCTTCTACATCAGCATGTGTCCCCTCTTCTTCATGTCTCTTCTACATCAACATGTGTCCCCTCTGTGTAAAGAGACTCTGAAAGTTTCAGGAACAAAGATTCTCTCTCTTTTTCTCCTGATCCATTTCTATAAAAACCTGTCTGAAAATGAGCTGATCAGATTTTGGCCACTTTATGATGTCATAACGATGTTTTGTCTTGTGTAACCATTAGCCGATCACCAACCAAGGTAACCCCCCCCCCCCCCACCTTATCACCTGAATCTCCTCCTAGAGCACCATTGAGTTCTTTGTAACCAAATCTCTCTCAGAGGAGCGTGGGGAGGGGCTCCTTATTTTCATCTAAAGTAACAGACGGAGAATCAGCACTTTGGAAACAGGGCTGAAACAGAGGGGATTATGGGATGCTGCAATGACTGTTTGGTGTTTCAGCCAATCAGAGACAGGCTCTGTATATATCTGAGACCTGTGATATATTGATGAAACACAGTATGATAGGGGATCTTTAATATCTCCTGTAAATAAATCACTAATCAACAACGTGACATTTGGTTACCTAACCCTAACCCTAACCCTAACCCTAAATCTGCAGATAGCTGACACGGACTTGCTCAGTTTAGATTCCCAAGTCATATCGATTCCTCAGCTTGAGCAGAAATCATTAAACAAATGTATTTTTAAATAGCAGAATACCAAGCCTGAAAATGTTCTATATGTCTGTAGTTGCACTTTTTATGTGCACACACCAACCTACTAGCAGTTAATGAAGTTATGTTTTCATCCTTACAATGAAGGGAAACCACTTCACTGGAAACAAAATGTTGAAACCGCACTTTAACAAAATCTACATCCTCTAAAAAGTCACATCTTGACCCTGTTATGAAACTGCGTCTGCCGAGAGACGGTTTCTTTCTCTGTCAAACAGCCTTTTTCTCTTCATACGTCTCCTTAGAAACCACAACCCACATCTCCTCCTGCCTCTTTATTTCAAACGGGTTGATTTAATCTGTTTTCGCCCTGTTATTAAAATAGCATACCTACTTTCCATCAAATCACCAATACTTTCCACATCCTGTTAGCTACTTCTAAGTGCCTCTGAAGAAATGGGGGTTTTACAGGCTGCATAAAACCTGCATAATACCTGTTCCAACGGAAAAAGGTTTAACTGTGAGAACTAAAAATACCTTAGCAACAAAACAAGTCCTGCAAATGCACATCAGCATGTATCAAATCACTCTCAAGTCCAAAGCACCAAATAAAAGTCTGGCGTAGGTCAGGCGTACCAAAGCCTGAGGTCAAATGGAAATAAGAATGAATAACAATTCCTTTACTGGAAGCCATCAGAAAAACGTACATTGCGTGGGCAGTTGAACAGCTGATTGATTGATCGTTGTTTTTCAAGAGAGGTTTGTCGTTAAATGTTAATTTCAGCCTCTGAAATAAAGAGAGTTGCTGATTTTCTCTGTTTTAGTTAAAGATATCACCTTGGCCTTAGAAAAACTTAGATGCACTGTACATTTTTAACCTTTTTTACTATTTTTAAAGACACCATCAATTAAATCTAGAAAATATTCTTCATCATGACGGCAGTAACCCATTTCCTGCCTTTTCCATCACCTGTATAAAGTAGCATAACATAGAAATACTTAGTAAAGACAAGTACATCAAAACTCTACTTAAAGCTCACCTATTATGCTATATTTGAACGATATATTATAGGGCCATATCTATAAAAAACATGTCTATGGAGTGTTTTGCTCAAAATGCTAAACAGATCACCCATTGTAGCCTCATCCCCCTCTACTTCAGCCCTGTTACTAAAGTGCTGATTCTGGATCCTTAGCTTTAAATGTAACCGAGCTGCTGCTGGCCCCTTTGGAGCAGATACTCAGATACATGCTGCCGTGATTAAACACCATATCATGTTCCAAACCACATCAAGGATGATTTCTGAAACAGTATGGAGCTCAAACTCTTTCTCTCTCTCAGGTTTACCACAAGGTGAGTTCCTTTTTATTTCCTGCTTCTTCCCACACACTCTCTCCAGTACAGGTTAGCTCTGAGTGTTAGCGATGCTTGCTAATGTAAACAAAGACCATATTACTTCTGACGTTTCTGATGGACGATAGGTTGGGGCGGAACATTGCCAGGAGTTCAATGTAAAGCCCGCCCACATTTGAGTAATTTCGTCATGACACACCGGGGACACATATTTATGTAGAAATGACATCAAAAAGTGCATTTTGAATGATCGGTGACCTTTAAGTACAATGCTTGAGTAAATGTACTTCATTACACTCCACCAATTTAACTATTGACAACACTTCCCTCCCTCTCCCGTTCCTCACCCCCCTCTCTGAGCGCCCCCCACCCGGTGACCCAGCAGAGCAGCCCGGGCTCCAGCTGGTGTGCGGGGGGGGGCAGGCAGGCGGGTCGGTTGTGTCCGGCCAGCAGAGCGGAGGCGGGTCGGTCCAGCTGCAGCAGCGCCAGGTCGTAGTCGTGGGACTCGGAGTCGTAGTACGGGTGGAGCTGGATCCGTAAAACTCGAGCCACTTCTTCAGTGTCGCTGCTGGGGTTCAGACGGAGCTTCCCCAGGTACACCGTCCACACCGAGGGGGAGTACAGACTGCAGGAGGAAGGTTATTAACATTAATCAGTGTAGGACTACATTTAGCAAGTTACTCCTCTATGCAGATGATGATGCAAAACTCATAATAATATTCATACAGCAACTTCAAAAGATGGATTCTCTACAGATTGCTTTAATTGGAGTAACGTGTCAAAGTTAAACTCCAAAAAGAACAACTCTTGTGCAGTGTTTTTCAATGAAGGGGCCCTCAATTTAAACTCTGCACAAGTGATTACAGTGTACGAGATGCAGTGTACTTAGGGAAGTATCCGAAATGAGACACATCAGATGCAAACATTCCCATTAATGCGGAAAAAAACTGTATTAAACAACATGTTGGGTCCAAAGTTCACTGAAGTTGGAAGAGCACGATTTTCCCACTTGGGAAATGGGACCATCTTAAGAGTTCAAAAAACGCACCATTGGCCTTCGTGGAAGTATAGCACTTTTCCAAGAGCTATTGTATATTTGTACAGCTTTAGTGGAAGTTGTTGCCAAGAAACACTTGAGCAACTGTGTCCCTCAGAACGTACTTTCTCATTCAAAATGTCTACAGAAATATCAACACTTCCAGAACACTATGCAAGCTTTTAACCACTGTTTGAGGAACGCTGAGAGAGATGACCCTCTACAGGATGTTAAAGCTAGAGTTTTTGGCCGTGGTCCAGCCAGCTGAGCCTGCATGGCTTTGAAAGATGCGAGTGTATGTGAATACATAAATAGGCTGGCTTTGAGTCACACAGGCTGTTACAGCAAAGTCACAACAGAAAAAACGTTGGTGGAAACAGAAAGGTAAACCAAAGTTGTCTGAAAAGTTCTAACATGCTAAAAAGGCTTTATCCACTTCATTGAATAAACATCTTTAAATGGGGACGGTCGCAACACTTTTTGAATTGCTCTCAATTACTCAGAGACTCTTCGGTGGAGACCAACCTTTTTTTTATATATATTAAACTTGCGTATCTGTGCTAATTATCCATATGGATTATAACATATGCAGATCACTCAGAATGTATATTTGAAAGTAAAAAAGTCAATCCTGTAAAAGTTAGTCAGCTAATTTCACTTTTTGTCTCAATAAGCATTGCATTGTCAGGATTGCAACTATGGACATTATTAAAATAATATTATAGATTTATTTATAAAATAATATTAAACTGTCATTCAGGCAACATTTTAATGAAAGCTGGGCACTGTTTGTTAATTAAAAAGCTGCTTAGTGGCACGAAAAAATTCAAATACCAGGTTTAAAATTACCCGGATCTCAAGCATCCTGCACTTACCTGTCGTCATAGAAACAGTGGGCGGCGGACACCACCCATTGGCTGGAGATGAGCGCCCCCCCGCAGATGTGGTGGCCCCGCACCTGAAGGCTGGCCTGCCATGGCCACTCCCCCTCCGTGGCGTTAGCCCCGCCCACAATACGACTGGAGAACTGCCTCAGGCCGCAGTCTGAACACACAGGAGTGTTAAAACTAACAGGTATGCAGAGCAAGTTCAATATGCACTGTAAAACCTGTAAGAAATGTTACTCAAAGTAATTAGTTTATCTTAGCAAAATGACAACGTTTTCAAAAATGACCTCACTTCAAAAATGGCTTACCCGGAAGAAACATCTCATGACTTTTTTCAGAAAATCTTAAAATCCTGACTTTTTCTGAACATTTCAGAAATAAGACTTTTTTTCAGAGTTCTGGTATTTTCCAGAAAATCTCTAAATTGAGATTTTTTGGAAAATCTCCAAATCCTTACTTTTCTCCTGAAAATGTAGAAATTCTGACTTTTTTGAAAAATCTCCAAATCCTTACTTTTCTCCTGAAAATGTAGAAATTCTGACTTTTTTGAAAAATCTACAAATCCTTACTTTTCTCCTGAAAGGTCAGAAATTCCTGACATTTTCAAAAAAATCAAGATTTTTTCTTCGATACAAATATGCAGTGCAATTTTAATATTCACTCTGTAGACAAACTGTAAAACCTGTTACTGAGCTTGAACTTTTAACAATGAGGCAACAATTTCAAAGCTGTTTGCTGAACTTCTGCATTTTCTGAGTTGGTTAAATTTACAAATGTTGTTTGCCTGTTAATAGAATCATTATGGTATAAAAACTAACGGCTGTGATCACGTGCAAGCATTCAAAGTTGCAACCTCAGAACACTTGAGCTCTTAATCACCTCATTTTGCAAACAACTACTTTATTTTCCAAATAATTAGTTTGTCTTTGCAAAATGACAAAGTTTTCAAAAATGATGTTAATAACTTTTGTTCTCAAAATTGCTAAATCATAGCTTTTTTGTTTAACATTTCAATTTTAAAACTCTTGTCTGTAAATCTCAGAACTCTGACTTTTTTTCTCAAAATTCTGACCTTTTTCTCAAAGTTATTACCTGATGTCGAAGTGTTAAAAATAGGAGTCGGGGACCCTATCGAAGTGTTAAAAATAGGAGTCGGGGACCCTATCGAAGTGTTAAAAATAGGAGTCGGGGACCCTATCGGAGTGTTAAAAATAGGAGTCGGGGACCCTATCGAAGTGTTAAAAATAGGAGTCGGGGACCCTATCGGAGTGTTAAAAATAGGAGTCGGGGACACTATCGAAGTGTTAAAAATAGGAGTCGGGGACCCTATCGAAGTGTTAAAAATAGGAGTCGGGGACCCTATCGGAGTGTTAAAAATAGGAGTCGGGGACCCTATCGAAGTGTTAAAAATAGGAGTCGGGGACCCTATCGAAGTGTTAAAAATAGGAGTCGGGGACCCTATCGGAGTGTTAAAAATAGGAGTCGGGGACCCTATCGGAGTGTTAAAAATAGGAGTCGGGGACCCTATAGAAAAGGAGTAAAACAAAGAATAGGGCAAGAAATTAGTGTAAAGAGCAAAGGATCAGATCTTAAACTGCACTGTAACTTTTATTCATGGCTTTTTATGTTAAAGGTCCCATGTCATGGCCATTTCTACTGATCATAATTCCATTGTTGAGGTCTAATAGAATAGATTCATATTGTGCAATATTCCAAACTCACATTGGTTTCTCATACAGCATCTCTGTATAGTATGTGTATTCACTCTCTGTCCTAAACGGCTTGTTGGAGCTCCTGCCCCCCCCTCCCTGTGAGCCCAGTGGCCGTCTGTGAGACAGCGAGACACAGCGAAACCCAGCCCGAACACACACACACACCCGCAGCCTAGCTGGGAGTTTGTGTGTGTGCTCACACACTGACTCACAGCCTCGCCGCGTCCCGCCGTCTCAGGGAGGAGAAATCGGCGGAGCTGCAGCTGAGAAAAGATTGAGTGTGTGTGTGTGAGGAAGTCCGCGGATTGGTCCATTTGGACCAATCCACGGACTTAACGTAACGGCTCCGTGGATGTAACGGCTCCGCGGATTGGTCCATTTGCCAATTGGTCCATGGGGTCGTCGTTACGTCACTTGGTTCCCGGAAGAAAAAAATGAAAAAGAGAAATGTCCAACGAGGCGTTCTGGGGCAGCATAGACAGGTCTTTTCTGTGTTAGAGTTTTACTCGCTACAGGGTGTACTTTGAGGGTTTGTGACTCTGCAGACCGTTTACATGCAGAAAAACCTTCATAACACACAAGGGGACGGGTAATAACCGGAAAAGCATGACATGGGACCTTTAATGTTTATTTTATTATCTTTGCTTTTTAATGACTGTTTTTAAATGCCATTTTCTGAATGTATTTCATTTTTGTAATGCACTTTGAATTGCCTTGTGTTGAAAGGTGCTATATAAATAAACTTGCCTTGCCTTGATGAGAAATTTCAAATCCTGACTTTTTTCAGATAATTTCAGAACTCTGACTTTTGTCAGAAAATGTCAGAGTTCTGACTTTTCCCGAAAATATCGGAATTCTGACTTTTTTCAGAACATTTCAAAATGTTGACTTTTTTCAGAAGATTTCAGAGTTCTAAATTGTTTCTGAGTTTTTCTCAAAATTCTCACTTTTTCCACTTTTTCCAATCTCTAATCTTTAATCTCTAAATCAAGATTTTTTTTTTTAAATATCCAAACCTTACTATTCTCCTGAAAATGTCTGAATTCTGCCTTCTTCCAAATTCAGATTTTTCCAAATATCCTGATATTAAAAAAAAGAATCACAAAGTAAATGTATACTAATAAAACACTAAAAATTAAGTGTGTTATTAAATGTGTGTATCTGCTCACCACAGTGCTTCTCATCGGAGGCGTCGGGGCAGTCGGTCACAAAGTCACACTCGGGGTTCGGCTTCTTCAGACACGTTCCATCAGCACACACATAGGTCATATCTGAACACTGCACACCTGCATGCACGCACACACACACACACACACACACACACACACACACACACACACACACACACACACACACACACACACACACACACACACACACACACACACACACACACACACACACACACACACACACACACACACACACACACACACACACACACACAATTCTGAGGTCAGAAATCCGTTCTTCTAAGAGGTAAAATAAAGCCACGAAAAATATTAAAATATTAAAATGAAGGAAGTAGATTTAGCAAAAGGCTGGCAGGTGATTTAGTGTGTGTGAGATGTGCGAGTGGTGTGTGTGTATGAGTGTGTGTGTTTGTGTGTGTTCAGTACGTGCGTGTGTGTGTGTGTATGTGTCTGTGTGTGTGTGTGTTTTACCTTCAGTACAGTTCATCTCGTCTGATGCTGCGGGGCAGTCTGGGAGTTGGTCACACACCTTGTAGTAGTCCACACACTGACTGTCCTCTGGACACTGGTACTGCGCCACACACACTGTGCCACACACACACACACACACACACACACACACACACACACACACACACACACACACACACACACACTAAAACATGTACCAATGTGCAGAAGCTTTCAATCATGGCGTCTTATGTTTTCTCTCTCTTTTTGATTAAATCACCAATAAATAAATACCACAGTTTCTCTCGTCATGTCCGTTGGGACAGTCTTTGATTCCATCACAGGCGGGAACACACAGGCCGTTAATGGTGCACAGAAACTGACCAGGGCACGCTGTAAAAAACACACACACACACGCACACAAAACACACAAAGGTTACTTAGCAATTAATTTCTTGGGTGTGTTTACTGCATGCACAACTCACGATCTGATTGGTTGAAGACTCTGTATCGCAGCTGAAGTCCCGGCCCTGTGATTGACACCTCTGACGTCATGACAACCGTAGTAGTCGTGGAGATTAGGAAGAGGCGCTCGGTGTAGGACTGCAGACCCCGAGTACCGCACAGTCTGAGGAGAGGACAGACACACATTTTGGCACTTTTTATTGATTTGTTCTGAGAAAATGTCGATAACTCTGTACCTGTGCATGAATACATTGCAACAATGAAAGTGCAAAAAAGTTTAAGACACACAAAACTGAATTAAATATATTTATCGCCAGAGTTAGCCAACAGGCAGTTTGTTTCTGTAGTCCGAATGTGTCAGTCACCCTAGGAAACAATTTATTATGCTTAAAAAATTAATTACAAACATGCAACATTGAGACTCTCAACACAGAATATCAATATTACATGCCAACATAATAAGGTAAATGATTCTCAACAAATGGACCTTATTGTGATCTCTTATTTGACAGTGTTTCTAGATCACGCACAGCAGAAATACAGAGATAGAAACATACTGTAAATAAAATAAAACATGCACTTGACTCTCAGTTTATCCACGGCACAAATAACAATAATGTTCAGCCTGATTGTGGTTTTAAAATCACAAGATGTAATCAGACAGGTTACATTGAACAGAAATGTAAAACGCCTCTAAAATGACATACAATGTCCTTGTCTTAAAAGTGTATAGCTCTAACAGGACACTGCTGCCCCCTGTTGTTCAGAACAGATCATGACCTTTATGAAAAACTTTCAACACGCACAAGCACTTCCTGTTTGACACTAAACCAGACGTATGGTGCGTCTCAGGTCGGTTAAATGGAATCCTTGCGTCCCTCACTTGCGTCGTTTCCCTGCGTCTAGTCCCTCCCACCAGGGAAGCATGGAGAGACGCAAGGAAACCACGAGAAGCAGGGAAATGAGTTTTAAGAGCAATGGGACGTCCTTTCCTCCGGAGCGTCACGTGAAGCGACGTCCGTTTGTGATGACGCCGCACAGCTGATCGTCTGACAGCAGCTCTGTCCCCGTTGTTTTCACACACCCCCCCGCCTCTGTTAGTACACATTTACTGACATATACATGTGTATCATCTGTTGTAGACCCAAATAAATAAAATCAAATAAGAACTCATTCTCAAAAAAGATAAACGCCATTCTTAAAATGTATAAACGAAAAAAGCGATCATGAAAATGTTTCCAATAAATGAATAAAATGATTTGTGTCCACTCTGTTGTTCAGATAAATCACATATTAGTAACTAAATGATACATTAATTGAAACAAAACACAGTATAAACTGAGGAGTGAGTCCCGTGAGTTTCATGTGTTTTCTTCACTCCGCTGGGAAACCGCTCTCATGTCAAGAAGCATCAGATCAGTGCATGCGCTGCATCGTCCAATCAGTGAGCGATACACAGTAAGGGGGCGGGGCGAGTGGCTGAGGATTTCACCGGAGGATGGTCTGGTGGTTCCTCGGTTATCGCTCCTCCATTATCGCTCCTCGATCCTCGATCCTCGGTCCTCCGGCACAAATAAGGCCACTGGGACGCTACTCAAGATGGCGCAGACAAACAACTTCCGGTGATACCGAGCCCGAGGAGCGAGGAAATGAGAAATAAGAGAAGTGAGACGCACCCCTGGGTGGCCATTATAAATAGAAAGAGGACATTTCTGGGATCTGTTGATTATTTAGCACAGGGGTGTCCAAACCTTTTCACGAGGGCCACATACAGAAAAATATACGAAGGGCTGGGCCGCTCACAAAGGTGAGGGAAATCGCCTCGTAAGTTAAGTTATAAGTTAGCAAAATGTAGGTAAATTAGGCTCGATACATGAATATGCTTTAAGAAACAAACAGCCTACATCACAGCTCTCTATAGGGTTTCATTTATCTTGTGGCAGCTCATTAAAACAGAAGTTTCAGAGTGATTTAATAAGAGGAAATATGAAGGGTCTATTTCAGCTTGCTTTGAAAATAAGTTATTAGGCTTTTTTTTATCAACTAAGATTTGTTAGAAAATGTTTTCAACATAATTGACTGAATGTATTTTAAAAGTGGGCTCATTAACACATGAATGCTACTGTGTGATATATTAGTACATATTTAAGAAGAACAATATAAGAAAAGCACAAGTTTCATTGGTGGGCCTACTTCATTATACATTTTGAATTTGCTGAGGGCCGATTCAAAATGGTCCAAGGGCTGTATTTGGCCCCCGGGCCGTAGTTTGGACACCCCTGATTTAGCACATCCTACCTGCGGTTCTGGACGATCCACTGGCCCTGAGTGCAGACCTGATTATACCCGGCTCTGCTCAGCTCGTAACCATCGAACTCCAGAGACAAACCCATCCCTGCAGCCGGCATCTGAAACCATACAGGGCAATACACAGATATACAATACAGTCAATGGATGTTTATTTATATAGCCCAATATCACAAATGTTACATTTGTCTCATTGGACTTTACAGTTTAACAATGAAGGTAAAGCATACACAAACTTAATTCATCAGTAATATGAGGGGCTGTTAATGGTTACCAACAATGAATGAAACATTTTGAGATTAGAAAATCTGGATAAATTAAGATACCACTGTAAATATTTCTTTGGGGATTAATTGGTTTTCCAAGTTGTATAAGCTATTTCAAACATTTTCCCCATACATGATATACAAATATTGACGTTTGACATGACCTAAAATATTTGTGTTTACAAATATTTTATTTTAAACACAACAATAAAAAATTCACTTTTTAGAAATGTATATTTTGTGGAATAACCACGCATTACAATCACAATATTAATATATGTTGGCATCCTGCCCAAAAGCTTGTCACAGTGCGGTTGGCGGACTTTATGACACTCCCGGTGAAAATCTTTAAAGAGGCCCTATTCTGCTTTCTGTGGGGTTCCCTCTCCTGTAGTGTGTTCTATAGGTGTTAGTGCATGTAAATGGTCTGCAAAGCCTAAAATCCCTGTGTTCCCTCCAGATGGAGTTTCTCTCCCACAAACACCTCCATTGGACTCCTTTGTTTACTTCTGGGAACATAGTGACATCATTGGCTAGCAGTCCAACACATTGTAAGTGATAGGCTAAGTGGCGGGACATCTCTAAGCAGTTGACATGGAAACATGGAAACATGGAAACATTTCGGAGCTGTAAATGGATGAGGGACACTTACGGTAAAGCTCCAGGTACAGTTTGTGTTGGGGGGGTAGTAGCTGGGGAAGAAAGGTGTCCTCAGAGACCCCTGGAGCCCCGAAACTGCCTTCAGCTCTATAGAGGAGCTACAGTCTGAGAAACAGAGAGAAAAAGTGTATGATACACAATAAAATATACATTCTGCCACAAAACGTTAGCCTAAAGCTCCTTCTCTGTCCCTGGTATGTAAAGTTGTTTGAAATGTTTCTGAACTGGTAGAAGAAGGTCTTCAGGTAAACTCACTGCGGCGGGTCCAGGTCTGTGCAGATAGACTGAAGGGGTCTTTGTAGTTATATAGACCCTGTTTCCAAACCACCGTCATCCACTCTCCTGAAGACAGGACGCGCACCAGCCTTTCATGTCTGCTGCAGCCGTACACACTGTGAGGACAGAGGGAAACAGGAGTAGTATAGTAGGTCAAATAAAGGTTAACTTCAATTATTTTAGGCTTCAATTAAAGGTCTCCTATCATACAAAATGCACTTTTGTATGTCTTTTATACATGAATATGTGTCCCCGGTGTGTGTGTCAGGGAACTCACAAAGTGTCAGAAAACAAAACCCTCTCTCTTTTCCTCCGTATCCAAATCTCTAGAAACGGGGGAACAACGGAGCTGATACAGATTTGCTGCCGATATGACGTAATATCGGAAATGTGGGCGGGCTTTACACCCCCGGCCCTATCAGAAACGTTGCCATCAGAAACAATGCGCAACGTGTTTTGGAAGTAATATGGTCTGTGTTTACATTAGCATCGCTAACACTCAGAGCTAACCTGTACTGGAGAGAGTATGTGTAAAGAAGCAGGAAATAAAAAGGAACTCACCTTGTGATAAACCCTCAAGAGAAAAAGAGTTTGAGCTCCATACTGTTTCAGTAATAATCCTTGATGTGGTTTGGAACATGATGGTGTTTAATCACGGCAGCATTTAGCTGAGTATCTGCTGGTAGAATTTCTCCTGATCAGATACTCAGCATAAGCTCCCCCCCTCTTTTAATTTGTATTTTTGTTTAAAACTACAGACCCAGAATCAGCACTTTAGTAACAGCTGAAATAGAGGGGTTTGAGGCTAGAATCATCTGTTTTGTATTTTGAGCAAAACAATTCATAGACATGTTTTTTATATTTTTGTATAATTGACACCTATAATATGTTCAATCTCTGGATCCATCTATTTATGATCCTCTCAAGAATGGAAGTAGTCATCACATACAGAGCATCAACTAGTTCCTGAACAGTGTCCTTCACATGCTGATATACAAGAGAGGGAGTTACACAGTCACAAGATGGAGGAATAGAAAGCAGTATTCTATGCTTAGTTCAGATTAGCTAAGGCCTGCGTAAGCAATAAACATGACAGTCATATACCTTTCTCCCTAGCGACTGTGTCATCATGTGTAATTGTTGAACCTAGCTATCGTATGTTCAACACAGTTTCTCATGAGCTTCTTCTATGTAATCATACATCCGGTTACGTACACAGCTACAGTTGGGCCTTTGTTATCGTGTGCTACTCTGATATAGAAAAGAGTACACTCAGTATTTTCCCAACAGCTTATGAAACTCACGATGTGATGAGGTGTGTGTCGGCGGGGGTGATGGAGTCGTACACCACTAGTCGGTCGCGGCACTCAGGCAGCAGCCACTCAGGCAGCAGCCACTCCATGTGGAGCTCCAGCTGCGAGCCGGGGGCCGTCTGGAGGTGCCACAGGCAGGAGGAGCGCTGCGTGTCGGGGCCGCGGAGAGCCAGGGGGCCGCGGAGACCCAGGGGGCCGCTGGAGACCACCTGCTGGTAACGGTAACAGTCTGGTGGAGAGGACGGCAAAAAAAATCTGGAGTTAGAGGTTCATTTGGTATTCTGTGGGACTTGTGTTGATGTCAATGTTTGCATATTTTGGCTTGATTTTATGTTTGGAGCTATGAATAAAACACAAGAAAACAAATGTATATAATCCCTTTTTCCACTAAAGCACTGAAGCATGAAAAAAT
>CM062266.1:37829876-37844876 GCA_031216635.1 Dissostichus eleginoides | reverse complement strand
GCTTTTTTGGAAATGTAAGGGTTACGGTCATTATTTTATTTATTTATTTGTATTGCAGATTCTTCCTCTAACTTCTTATGGTTGTATAATATTAAAAAAAATTCTATATTTATTTTTATTTCAATCTTTATTTATTTCAATCTTTATTTCAATTTATTTGTGTGTTTTTTTTGCTTTATCTTACCTTAATTTCTTATGTTCATTTTTATCTAATTACATTTCATTTTTGTTTTGGACATGTTAGCGTTAGGGTTGGGGTCATTATTTATATTTTTTATTTTTTGCAGATTCTTCCTCTATCTTCTTCTGTTTGTATAAATATTTTCTTTAATTTTACTTCTTTATTTTTATTTCAATGTTTAGTAGAACAAATGTCATGAAACCCAATTTCCTCCAGTTTGAATAAATGTTCTGATTCTGATTCAAAACCAAAACAAGTCTCCATTTTGCATCCAAATAGCATATCATACAAACATATATAACATCCTTTCAATCACTGTCTCTACTGTAACAGCTCCACAGGTTTACACACATTAATCTGAGGAACCCTGATCGATAAATATCACCCGGTGAAGATACTTTATATTATATGTTATTGTTAGTGTTACTGACCCCATTGTGCAGAGTTGCAGGTGTTCCCCCCCGCTCACAGAAACAGATTTCTTGGAGCCGTGGCCGAGCGCCATCGCCTCACTCCACCAGTTTTAATCCTCCAGAAATCATATCCAAGTATTTCCAATTTAGCAGCTTTTTTCATCATCTCTGGTTAGCACAGACACGTAGCTCCAAGAGAACCCTCTCTGTTTGGAGGTCCGAAGAGAAAGTGAATCAATATGTCACAAAGCTCAGCGCAGATAGTTTGAAAAACCAAAATAGAAATCTCTACTTATGGCTTGATTATATCCATCTCTCCTCTGAAAGCAGCATCAGCTGAGGCAGGTGGAACAGGTGGAACAGGTGTGCTGATCGTTACCTAGCAACAGTGATGATGCACAGGTAAATCCGAGGGGAATGAACGCTGTTTACTCTCTCTCCATGCAAACAAGAAATCCCCACAGGCTGCACAGAGAGGACGCCTGAGGCAGTAGAGTGTGTGTGTTGAAATATATTTGACCACCAATAATCTGTAGTCTTATATGACACGGTGCAGGCCTTTAAAATATCCTAAAAATATAAATGGGGAAGCGTCTTTAATCTGTGGATCATTCTATCAGGAGAGGAAAATGTATTAAACTTTTTTAAATGACAGCTGAAAAGATCTTCCAATTATATAGCAATATTTCCTTTCAATGTTTTTTATTTCATCTCAGCGGGAAACCGATGGACTGTCCACTCCAAGTAGGGAATGAGTCCTTACCCCAAGTGAAGGAGTTCAAGTATCTCGGGGTCTTGTTCTCGAGTGAGGGAACAATGGAGCGTGAGATGGGCCGGAGAATCGGAGCAGCGGGAGCGGTACTGCAGTCGCTTTACACGACCGTTGTGACGAAGAGAGAGCTGAGCCAGAAGGCCAAGCTCTCTGTCTACCGGGCCATTTCGTTCCTACCCTCACCTATGGTCATGAAGGATGGGTCATGACCGAAAGAACGAGATTGCGGATATAAAAGCGGCCGAGGTGGGTTTTCTCCGCAGGGTGGCTGGCGTGTCCCTTAGGGATAAGGTGAGAAGTTCAGTCATCCGGGAGGGACTCGGAGTTGAACCGCTCCTCCTTTGCGTCTAAAGGAGCCAGTTGAGGTGGTTCGGGCACCTAGTAAGGATGCCACCTGGGCGCCTCCCTAGGGAGGTGTTCCAGGCACGTCCAGCTGGGAGGAGACCGAGGGGTAGACCTAGGACCAGGTGGAGGGATTATATCTCTTCGCTGGCCTGGGAGCGCCTTGGGATCCCCCAGTCAGAGCTGGTTGATGTGGCCAGGGAAAGGAACGTTTGGGGCTCTCTGCTGGAACTGCTACCCGCGACCCGACCACGGATAAGCGGGAGAAGATGGATGGATGTTTTTATTTGTATTTATTATTTGTTAATTCATTCTGTTTTTGTATTTGTTGTTGTTGTTGTATGTATTGATGTTATCTTATTTCTGAATTATTATACTTTTTATTGACTTTTTTTCCCTTTTGGATTTATTTATTGAACTTTCTTCTGTATTTTAAATTATTTTTAATGTAATTACTTTTAACATATTTGTTAATGATTTATTAATTTAATAATTCTTACGTATTTATTTTATCCTAAATTATTTAATTGTTTTATTATTATTTTACTGAATTATGAATGTTGTCTTATTTCTGTCTCTCTTTTATTGAGTGGGTTATTTGTTGTTTACTTTTTGAATAAATGATTTCATTTATTCTGTTGCCTATTTCAACCTTTTGGAATCATATATGCATCATGCTTCAGGTCAAAAATAATAACAAAGCAAGTATTTCCTTCTCATTTATTTTATTTAAACACTTTTCATTCTATAATAAAAACAATGTACAGAGAAAGCAGCAACAGATCAATCATGATTGATAAAATGATAGAAGAAAGATATTTACAGATTAAAATCAAGTTTTGTCCATGAAAATATTCATCTTTACCGTCAGTACTTTGCAAAACAGCTGCCATACATGGGTTCATATATATTATACTGTATATGTTTTACAATAGTACCACAAATGACACCTAATTATAAAATGTGAGAATAAAGAAATTACATTTAACAGTCCAATATACATTTTCTTTTATAAATATGTCAATATTGTACTTAAAGAGCCATTCATAAAGACATGTATGACACCAGTATATATTAGGGCTGCACGATATATCGTGTCGTGACGATAATCGCGTTATGCGCATGCGCGATATTAAATCGCAGGACATGCGATTTTTTTTTTTTTTTTTGGTACGTGCGATATTAAGTAGGCAAATGAACTCAAACACGTCATGTTACAATTATTTTGCTGCTCGCTACAAAAGGAAAACTTGCGCAGCTCTCATGTCAGGGGTACTTGAGTGAGTGACATGCATGCACAGCAAACCACCAATCACAATCATTCTTGATCAGATCACAGCAGGATAACCGAGCTAGCTCAGCTTGTTGCTCTGATAATTAATTAATTAAAGGGACCTATCATGCAAAATGCACTTTTTGATGTCTTTTATACATAAATATGTGTACCCGGTGTGTCAGGGAACTCACGCAGCGTCAGAAAATAAAACCCTCTCTCTTTTCCTCCGTGCCTTTGAGCTCCATAGAAATAATCAGAAATAATCCTTGATAATCCATGATATGGCATTTCATCACGGCAGTAATTTAGACAGTAGCTGCCGGGTCCCGCATGCAGGGGCGCCGCCAGGGATTTTGGGCCCCATGAAAATATATCACATTGGGCCCCACCACCAGGCACAGGCCACGCAAACCAAGCACAATTGCTGTAACCACACCTCCAGAACCCAACCGACTCATTTATGCTTTAAATAACTCTACCTGTACAGGCTTGCATCTATCTTGTAGTCCAATACTAACTGCACAATATTTACTGACACTGAGCGGTGAAAATATAACACTGTGCAGACTGCAAATTCTACTGCAACATTCTGCTGCAGTAGAATTCACTATTAAATATAACGCTAACATTCCTGACAATAGATCTCAATAGTCATCTTTATGGTGTACATGCCTTTTTAATAACATTTTTGAATGGAACATTCATAAATCAAAATAAATATAACTTAAATATACATGACCTCTTACATTAAAATAAAGTGAACATTAACACCAATATTATCATTTATAAAATGCTATAACAAAAAAAATAACATAAGCAGCAGATTTTTTTAATAAATATACATACTACAAAAATAAGCAGGTATTAAAACCTCTTTAGCCCCACGGACCCGCCGAAGGGGCCGAAATCACAACATCTGCAAGCAAAAGTGTCTGAGGGCTTCTTAAGATTGAATAAACTATGAATGTTTCATATCTATGTAACGGGAAGAAACTCAGCAAACTGATCTTTTTTTTTTTTTTTCAAAAAAACCCTCAAAGCTAACGCTGAGCCTCTGAATTAGCCACGGGCAAAAAAATCTTAAGGCCGTTAGCACAGAACTCTAGCTATACCGATCGATATACTTATTGGATCTGCACAAACAAGCTTAGCTAACATCCTGAGATTCCACAGATTATAGAAATATATGGACCATCACTGAGCGATCAGAACTCGTGACAGGGGAAGCAAATACAGACACACACCACGTAGCTTTAGGTAGCAACACACGGAGATATGCTCTAGCTGTTATTCTGATCAAAAGTCGTGTTCAATGGCATTAAAACGAGAAAAAACGCGGCTGAAGGTTAATCCATAGGTTCATCTAATGTGTCTGTCACTTTGAAAAAATTATTGATAATCCATAATTCAATTTGTCTGGCACCAGGGGGAGGGACAACTGATTTAGAATGAATAGCTGCTAAAAATGTACCTGCATTTATTAAATGTCAGCTAAAAGAGGAGTGAAATGAAAAACCTCTGAATTTTCTGTGAAGATATTAACAGTCCTACTTACTGTCAGCAAAACATTACAATTATTATTTACAATGGACTAAGCTTAGCTAACAGACTAATTTCCAGAACTCATGGACCACACCCACCTTTTCTTTTGAAAAACTGGGTGTCATACTGTCGCCCTTTAGTCCCTCTCTCTTGTCTTTCTCTCCTTTCTTTTCTTTTTGAAAGCCTGACTTTGTTAGTCGTTGAGACATGGTACACACGTAAGTACTAGCATCCCTGCTCACATGCTCTCACTCTCTGCTAGAAAGTGCGATGCCCACAGCGTTTGGAGGCAGGACCAAACCATTACATGTAAATAGAGGGGGGTGTACAGACGCTTTGGATAATTAACTTTTCGAAGAAAAAAACTGAAATGAATCGTAAGTTGAGTGAGTACATTATCAATATAACGTTATGTTAATGTTAATTATTGATGATTGATGAAAGGTTACTTAAACAAAATGTTTGGGGCCCCTGTCAGTCACGGGCCCTTAGAATCGTCCTAACTTTTCACCCCCTTACGGTGCCCCTGCCCGCATGAGCTCAGCCCCCTCCTTTTTTTTTTTTTTTAAAGCTTTATACCCCAAATCAGCACTTTTGAAACAGGAAGTGGAATAGAACGATATGAGGCATGGCTAGAATGGATGATCTGATTGGTATTTTGAGCAAAACACTTCATAGACATGTTTTTATATATTTTTATATATCTGAGACCTATGCTATTGCCTAAAAATAGCATGATAGGTGACCTTTAACAAACATATCAACGTCTGACTGAATCTACTCGTGAAGGGCTGTTCTGTGTATTTCAGGAAAAAGAAATAATTTGAATAAAATAAATTAAATACAACTTACAATAATTCAGCATTCTGAGATTTTCCGGAAAAACAATAAAAAATTTAAATATAATGAATAAATTAAAAAAATATTTTAAACTTATGGTCACATCCCAATTATTTGTTCTCAAGTGGCACTTATCCTCCTCCTCCGCGCTGTCTGACCTGAAGAATTATTTATTTATTTGTCAGCTCTGTTCCTGTCTACCGGCATGTATCCGTCATCAGAGGGCGCCACTGACCCGCTGCTGCTCATCAGAGACATTCTCTCCAGGAGATCAGGTTTCAAACCCTCAGAGAAGCCCAGAGAGGGGGAGGAGCAGGAGGAAGGAGGAGACAGCAGGAGGTTTTCTGTCTCCTCCTCCTCTTCCTCCATGTGGTGCATCTTTTTATAACCAGAGCACACCTGAATGACTCCCTCACCTCCAAACCTCTTGTGGAAATCAACTCTCTCCTCCTCCCTCTCCTCCTCTTTCTTCGTATTCTCCTCCTTTGTCATCTCCTTCTTCTTCTCCCTCTCCTCCTCTCTCTCCTCCCTCCTCTCCTCCTTCTCTCTCTCCTCGTCCCTCACCTCCTCTTTCTTCTTCTTCTCCTCCTCCCTCTCCTCTTTTCCTTCTTCTCCTCCTCCCTCCCTTCCTCCCTCTCCTCCACAGTGATGCTCTCCTCCTCCATGCTCTCCTGACTCACCTCCTCTCCCCCACTACCAACACCTGAATCTAAGCTCTGCAGCCTCCCTCTCTCCCCCTTTAACTCCTCCACCTTCTCATGGTCTGAAACCAGCAGCATGGCTTCACTCCCTTTAGAGAACAACTGATGGATTTCCTCCTCCTTCTTCTTCCCTCTGTCTTCATCCGTTTCCTTTTCACTTCTTTGACCTCCCACCGGCCAGTAAGGAGCGTCGGAGACGCATTGAGGGAGGTTCCCTGCTGTGAGGGAGGAAATGTCTGGAGGAGGAGGAGGAGGAGTTGGGGGAGGAGATGGGAGTAATTGGGGTTGGAGAAGTCTGAACTGTGGATTTGTGGGTCATTTCGCTTCTGATTTTGTGCAGCAGCGCCTCCTCCTGGCTGCACGGCAACACTGCGTCCACACAGGAGGAGAACTCCACCGAGTCCAACTCCCCCGAAACGATGAGGAAGTGAGGACTCGACCGACTCTGCAGGAGAAGAGGAGGTTAAAATACAGAACATTTTGCTAATATCACACTGTACATTTTACATTTCAATATTCCAATGACTGCATATAGACTATTGTGCACTGTTTCTATTACATTCTATATTATTTTATTTACCTGTACTATTTCATCTGTTTTATTGTGTTGGAGGAGGAGCCTGTGCCCTCAGATTTTCATTGATATATCTAAACTGTAGCTATGTTGACAATAAAAGCCTTGAAACGTGAAACATTTATATCCAATCTAATATTTAATATTCCATTCCTCACATACTTATGTATATATAATATCCTGCTTTATATTGTGTCACTGTACATTTGTACTGTATATTTTCTTATATGTTTTGCTAATTCTATTGAGATGTTGACATTTTGGAATGTTAATTCTAGTCTATTGTACAATGCCATGTCTTTTTATGCTGCTGCAACACAAACATTACCCAACTTGGGATCAATAAAGTACTTCTTATCTTATCTCATTTTAAATATTCATTGGATTATAACGGCTGTAAAGATGCATAAAGCCAGAGGTGGAAGAAGTACAATATATGTCCATCCTAATTCTTACTTAAGTGAAAGTAAAAAAGTGTTCAAAATATATTTAAATATACTTAAAGTGCTAAAAGTACCCGTTAAGGTTCTAAATCTATATAAAAACAGTGATCGAAGAACTCACATATTCAGATAAGTAAAAGTAGCAAGAGTAAACTGTAAAAATATGCCTCCATTGGACTCCTTTGTATACTTGTGGAACATAGTGACATCACTATGGAACAATTGCGCTCCTATTGGCTAGCGCTCCAACACAAGGGGCGGGACATCTCTAAGCGGTTGACCAATTATTATGACTATTGATGCATCAATGTGTTCATCACAGCTGAAATCTAGAGCTATTTGTAATGACTTCAGATAGTGCTGCTGGATATCTGATCCTATAATACATGTGTGTGTGTGTGTGTGTGTGTGTGTGTGTGTGGTGTGTGTGTGTGTGTGTGTGTGTGTGTGTGTGTGTGTGTGTGTGTGTGTGTGTGTGTGCATGTACATGTTTATTTATTAGTGGATTAATAGTTTTTATTAGAAAGTAATCAGAATCTGTAAAAGCTGTCAGATAAATGTAGTGGAGGTACTGTATAATACTTTGAACCAAATGAATGCAACACCTGTTATAATACTGCCCTGTATTCAGTCTCCTTTTCCCTTTGCACCTCCCTTTCTTTATGCTTCTTGCATTGAAAAGCTGCATAAAAAAGGACAGACTAATGTTTTAAAAGAAAAGCATATTTAAGCTCACCTCGAACTTTAGATCCTTCAGGAAGGAGTTTTTAGGGTTGGGAATAGGCGGACCTTTGATTATCTTCACCATGTAAACCCTATAAAACACAATGACATGAGCGAGGTTAGAACAAATATAGCTTATTGCTCCTGAACAACATGTGGTTAAGGTCTTGTGAAAGTACTGTGTTGTTGCTTACCAGGTGGTTTTGTCCGTCTTAAATCGTACGATAACCAGAAACACTGCAATCGCAGCTATAACGGCAAAAAGGCCCGCAACATGCCAAGCTGACAAACACAGGACAGAGAATATACCGTTAGCATATTAAGGCTTATTTGGCTATGCTTGATCCTGATTCACATTACCGGTATAGCTGATCAATCAAACTATAACATTTTTCCATGTGATATGTTATAAAAACAAACAACAAAAAATGCATAACATGAAAATGTTTTGTCCGACTTGTTTCCTTAATTCTCAGGAATTCAAATACAGGAAGAGAACATACCACACTATTTTTCTAATGATCAGTAATTAGCATAAGAAATAAGAATACAAATCCCACAAATTAGTATCTAAAATCTTTACATTGACCTTCATAAACAAAATCAATCTGTGTTGACATTTGGCCGTCTTTACCTGATGGTTGGGGTTGTTCCGTTCTTCCAACGGTGGATACCCATGATGCAGTGGGGCTCCAGCCACTCCAGATAGACCTGTGGTTTGTTTCATTGGACTTCACCCGAACGCGTGCCTCGTACCTCTTGCCTCGAATCAGCCAATTATCGTCCAGATTTACAGCGGACTCTGATTGTTTCCACCTCCATGAATAAGTAGTTGTGTTTTTCTGCACGGACGGATCCTGACGGAGAAGAAATGAGTGGATGTTGAGTAAGCTGATGTTCATAGTGTTTCTTGATATCCTACAAAATGTGTTCAAGTTATTAAACAATCTAAAGAACTGTCCAGAACTAAAGGCTGTGACTCACCAAAACAACTCCAATGAACTAGTTTTGACACTAACCGTGTCACCTCAAGTTTTCTGCATTTTGGCCTAAAAGTCGCACATGAAATACGACAACCAACAGCCATTTCACGTATGTTCTGCAACTGCTAAGGCCAAATAACTATTCAAACCAGCAGGCAGTGCTAGTCTGAGTCTCAAACATAAACATACGTAAGGTTAGTCGTACAGTAAACTCCTCAACATGTCTGATGTGCTTTCCTACAGTGGAACGAGAATGAGAAGACACTAATCTGCTAACGGGCTAGTTAGCTAGCTAGCTTGCTTATTCCTTCATGCTTTATCCTACACTGGTTACAGGAAATGAGCAAAACAGCGTGCAGCCGACCAGCGGTAGCTCTGGGTTTCAACTATAATTTTCTCTACTCTCCGAAAGGTAGGGAGTGAGGCGGCGAGTGTTAGCTAGCTAATTATTGTCTCATTTGTTGGCTGATACATTTTAAAGACCCAGTGAAGTGTGCGCCGGTGCATGATCTGTTATGCTAATACGTATAGTAATGACCAAAATTGTCCTTTGGAACCCATATCAAAGATGTTGGAATAGCAACGAATTTTACGAGTTGGAATTTTCCGCTGGGAAATCCGCAGTCGACCTCCGCCTTCGTGGGTGTGGCTTGCGATCTACTGCGTGACGTCAGAAGATTGGCTCAGCCGAAGTGTTTACATTCACCACCATTCACTTTGTCTCTGTTTCAAAGTCGAATTTACCAACGTTTTTGAGCGAGTATTTTATTGGAAAGTGTTTCGCAGTCGACTGGAAGTGATTGCCAATCGAGGAAACCTGACAATGGAGGCGACAGTGAAGAAAAAGGGAGGAAAAACACACGGGAAGCGATGCATTGCCGCTGGCTGTGGTAATGTCAATTCTGCCGAAGTGGCGATGTTTCTGTTCCCAAAAGATGAAGGTGAGTGGCTGGTGTCATTGTTTCGTAGATTCGTAGATTGTTTATGAAAAATAAAGGCCACTGTGTTTGTGTTTACTAACAAGACTATCATGGCGGCGGCAGAGCTCAAGTCGAGTTTCTCCGCCTGGAGATATTCTCACTATTTCACTTTTGTCGAGCACAAAGAAAAGAACGTTTTAGTTAAATGTAAGTTGTGTCTTGGCGGGTCAAAGATCCTATCGACTGCCCAAAACAGCAATTAAAATCTGCAGAAACAACATGCTGGGACGAAGCTAGTAGCTAAGACCACAGACCCAGACTCATCCGACGCCACTCCACCTCCACCTAAGCAACAGCGGCTGGATTGGCACTTTGAAACATATCTTTGTGTTTGTGTTTGTATAGACCACATTGCTTAGCAGAGTTCAGTGATGCAAATGCATGTCAAGTTGATCAACAGGTTGTATTATTCTCCGATGCAATAACAGTACTGAAATGAAGGCTACAGTATAAGGGCATTAATGGGTGCCCTTTTTTAAGTAACTAAAAAGTTACTTTTCACAGTAACGCATTACTTTTTGGTGTAAGTAGTGAAGTAACTAGTAATTGTAACTAGTTACTGGTTTTCAGTAACTAGCACAACACTGCATGTGAACATGAATGTTGCATCATGCTATGAACAGATGAATGTATGATCAGGTGATGGCCAATCCTGTGTGTAGATCTACTCTAGATCTATGACAAAATATTGTCCTCAACTAAATTGACTTCCATGGCCACTTTCCTCATCTATCCTGTCCGAAAAGCTGTCAAAATCACTAATTTCTCTCGCACCAGTATCACTTTCCGAAGTCTCCGCCATGTTTACAATCACAACTGGGCCCATCTTGTGACGTCACAGCCGCTATCGTCTGCAGCAGCGGTAGGCTCAGACGGCCGTTCACGGGATGAAAAATTTGCGATGTTTATCTCGTCCCTCGCACTTCCTAAAAAATTATTTTAGCCATGAACAGGTACAATTATATGTAAGAAATGAAACTGCCATTTCATTTTGGCGCAAAAAAATGCACTTCACGGGCACTTTAAGTTCACCAAACTCAGCGGTAGCACCACTGGCTACTAGTTCACCAGAACTAGTTTAGTTTCTTTAAACAAATGCAAATACATAAAAAAGTTTTTTGGGTTTGACGCATGTTCACAATTGAAATAAAATGCACCTTAGTTCACTCAAAGCTATCTGAGACTTGGATCCCACCAAGGGGTTAAACCAGGGTTTAACCAGACTCTCAAGGGTGGTGTGAACGCGACATTATGCCTAAACAATTACACAATTATTCATGCATTAAAATACTAACACAGTGACAAAATATATACACACACTCCATGACTGCTTCTCTTGTTTCCACTGCAACTGGCACTTGAACAGTTTGATTCTGTCCCTCTCTTTAACTTGGGAGGGCCAGGAGATGGTGGTGAAGTTGATAAGGGGTTGTTGTGGAGGGTTCAGCTTTACTGCAGAATCAAACACACACAGAGTTTGTTTTAGGTCATCATGAATAGCTCACAAATTGAATCACCTAAGGTGATATATTCATCGTACTCACTGCGTTGCGCAGGCTGGAAGCACTTGGTCACATTCGCCGGCCCAGGATTACAGGTCAGATTCATGGAGAAGATATCGTAAGATTGAAACTGAGAAAATGTAAGAAAATAATATTGATTAAAAAAAAACATTCATAGGACAACAATACAACATGACATGAGAGTAGTACGTGTTCGTAGGTGATGTTTTTATAAAGGTGAGAGTGTGATTAAAAGCTCAAACTAATATTTTGTAATGTAGATATTATTGCTGTATCGAAAGTTAGATAAGAAGATTAATACAACTCTTATATTTGTACTATCATTTTATTTAACAACTAGTGGCCTTAGCTTAGTTAGCTTAGCATAAATACTGAGAATAGCTATAGCCAAAGGTGAAAAAGCCCCTTAAATGGTCACCAATAAAGATTAGGAAACATGAAAACAAATTTGTACGATGGCACACTGTTGCTAAGCATAGCAGACGGTTACTAAGGATAGCAGACCGTTACTAAGGATAGGGGACTGTTACTAAGGATGGCACAGTGTTGCTAAGGATAGCTGACCGTTGCTAATGATAGCAGACTGTTGCTTGGGATAACAGACCGTTGCTATGGATTGCTGACTGTTGCTAAGCATAGCAGACGGTTGCTAAGCATAGCAGACGGTTACTAAGCATAGCAGACGGTTACTAAGGATAGCAGACCGTTACTATTGATTGCAGACAGTGGCGGCGCCAGGGTATGGCTGGGGTAGGCTACAGCCATACCAAGAAATGGCTTAGCCCCACCTTAGCCCCACCATAAAAAATGTTAAAGTAAGCATGTTGAGAACACGGATTGCGAAAATATACCAGTCGTGTCCACAACACACAAACTGATCCTGCTGTAACAACAAGTGCACGTTACTGATGTAATATGGTTGAGACCATTCGGGTTTATGCTAGAAGAGGGGTGCAAGGAATAGTCTAAGTAGTGGGGGAGTTTTATACACTAAAGGTATGGAAATATTCTCGCGTTATAATATCAGCGCGGCCGCAATCAGATCAAAATGCCTCTGAATGTAATTTGAATAGACCTACAGCCAATCAGAGCAACGAAACGTTGGATCTGCATCATGCCTTACTGATTGAGATCAGTCGGAACCGCCATTCAGTATCCCCATTGGATCTTCAACGTGTACTATCATACGTCACGTTCACAGTGATCCCTTTTTATTTACTACAAGACAAATGTGCCGTTTTATTTCATACAGTTCCATTTTGATTGAGACAGGGAAATAATCTAAACCTCACGCGTGGCGTTTTACTGCCAAGGGGGCGATATAGCGTGTATGTAATTACATTGCAAATACTGATTTGAGCCCCACCACTGTATGGGTTAGCCCTACCATAGATTACCCAACAAAAATACTCTGGCGCCGCCACTGATTGCAGACTGTTGCCAAGCATAGCAGAACGTTAATAACTAAGACCAGAGTATATTTGTTAGCGGAAGCAATACTATAATTTTTAAATTGATATTGTGAGTCCAGTGGTTTGTTTATTTATTACATAGCAGTTTAATTAGCGAGATAATCAGACTCACGTTTTCGTCTCTATAGAACTCCATGTTACAGGTCATTTGCGTTGATCTGCCTTCAACAGGTTTGAGCCTGCATGAAGCTTTGGAAGCTTTCCTTGTACGCCTGTAAAAAAAACATGTTCCATTTCATTTTGACTTCAGGCACATAATGTTTGAGATCAAAGTAATTGTTTATCTGCATGTATGTCAATTATACATCTGTCCGTACTTCTCTTTATTTAGGGCTTCTATGGTGCACACACTGTCTGAATGATCGTACGTGCTGTTCCACACACACGAGATTGTACGGTTGTAGTCAGAGGAGCAGGTGATATCTGTGGGAAGTGATGGAGAGAAATGAAAGAGGACTTAAAAGAGTGCTCTCCTGCTGATGTTCAGGTGTATATCAGTATAGTGTCTCTACTTTAAAGAGTCCTCTCCTGCTGATGTTCAGGTGTATATCAGTATGTAGTGTCTCTACTTTAAAGAGTCCTCTCCTGCTGATGTTCAGGTGTATATCAGTATGTAGTGTCTCTACTTTAAAGAGTCCTCTCCTGCTGATGTTCAGGTTTATATCAGTATGTAGTGTCTCTACTTTAAAGAGTCCTCTCCTGCTGATGTTCAGGTGTGCATCAGTATGTAGTGTCTCTACTTTAAAGAGTCCTCTCCTGCTGATGTTCAGGTGTGTATCAGTATGTAGTGTCTCTACTTTAAAGAGTCCTCTCCTGCTGATGTTCAGGTTTATATCAGTATGTAGTGTCTCTACTTTAAAGAGTCCTCTCCTGCTGATGTTCAGGTGTGCATCAGTATGTAGTGTCTTTACTTTAAAGAGTCCTCTCCTGCTGATGTTCAGGTGTGTATCAGTATGTAGTGTCTCTACTTTAAAGAGTCCTCTCCTGCTGATGTTCAGGTGTATATCAGTATGTAGTGTCTCTACTTTAAAGAGTCCTCTCCTGCTGATGTTCAGGTGTATATCAGTATGTAGTGCTTCTACTTTAAAGAGTCATCTCCTGCTGGTGTTCAGGTGTATATCAGTATGTAGTGTCTCTACTTTAAAGAGTCCTCTCCTGCTGATGTTCAGGTGTATATCAGTATGTAGTGTCTCTACTTTAAAGAGTCCTCTCCTGCTGATGTTCAGGTGTATATCAGTATGTAGTGTCTCTACTTTAAAGAGTCCTCTCCTGCTGATGTTCAGGTGTATATCAGTATGTAGTGTCTCTACTTTAAAGAGTCCTCTCCTGCTGATGTCCAGGTGTATATCAGTATGTAGTGTCTCTACTTTAAAGAGTCCTCTCCTGCTGATGTTCAGGTGTATATCAGTATGTAGTGTCTCTACTTTAAAGAGTCCTCTCCTGCTGATGTTCAGGTGTATATCAGTATGTAGTGTCTCTGCTTTAAAGAGTCCTCTCCTGCTGATGTTCAGGTGTATAATCGAATTTACTGATTTAAATGAAACTGTTATTTCGAATGAGTTCTGTTGCTGATACTAACATAAAGTTGTGTGTAATTTAAACTCAAATTTCTGGGGTATCTAATTCAAAACACATTCTTTCTTCATAACTTTCCACATATTGTCATCTAATCGCTTTAAGTGACCCTATTGGACAAATTCTGAACATTCTCAAGGTTAGTACCATTTTGTATTTTACATTACTTTTATCCAAAGGGACCGTGAAGAAACAAGCCCAACAAGCAAGAATCCTGCAAGTTTAAAACGTAGCTATCAATAGACGAACAATTGTCAGAGCTGCGTACAGAAGAAAGGACTTTTTTAATTAATTGTATTAATTCAATCATTTATTTTCTATTCATGTTTTGATTACTATTGGCCAAGTTTTTTTTGTTTTTTCTACCTATATGTTCACTTTATTTGATTGGGTTTCATAATGTTGCTTCGATTCACTTGTCTTGTGTTTTATCTTTCCGAGATAAACCATTATTTATTTTTATTGTATTTCATTTTTATTATCATACATTTTACCTCCTTGCGTCTCTTAACCTGAGCAAATGTTATATTTTGCTGCAGTTCTTGACATCTGAGCTGAGGGGAATTTCTTCTTGTAATTTCTAACTTGTGATGTTAAAAAACATTTTGTAAAGCACTTTGAGCTTCATGTGTTGTATGAAAAGTGCTATATAAATAAAGC
>CM062266.1:37797376-37822376 GCA_031216635.1 Dissostichus eleginoides | reverse complement strand
CCGTTGTACGTCATTACGCCGATTACGTTAACACTCCCGCTAAATTTCTTTCCCCCTGTGTTCTGCTTGAAAGAGAGTATATGCCTATCTTAAGTATCTGTAGTATCCAGGCTGCACTGTTGTACGTGTCCTGACTTGTAGTGGTTCTCTCCTCTATCTACACTCTTCTTGTCATCTTTGTAAAAAGATATTAGACTGGTAATGGACAGAGCCATGACTTCTAGTTAAATTCAGCGTGGCTAAAATGAAAAGCTTTGTTAAAATATGCAAGCGCGCGAAAGTCAGTTGAGGCGATCTTAAGTTGGCGTGACGTTGAGTAGTGCGACCCTGCCGTTCTAGCTTGTAGTTCCTTTATAGCATAACGTTAGCATTTTGCTTCTGGCGACTAGATTTATGATTCGAAAATTATAAAAGTAGCGTAGATATGTGGAGATTATCTGGCTGAACAAAACGTGATCCCTCTCTTAAATGTGTTTCAACCACAGACCTTATTTTGAGCTATTTTCCAAAACCCTATGGAGAAATTGCATTGTTTTTTGACGATGGAACCGGAAGAAGTTTACTTCCGGGTTTTAGGACGCGTCACTGCGGTTCTCTATTGTATTAATCTATGGGGGCGGGGGATGGGGTTCAACAGGTTAATCTATGGGGGCGGGGGGATGGGGTTCAACAGGTTAATCTATGGGGGCGGGGGGATGGGGTTCAACAGGTTAATCTATGGGGGCGGGGGGATGGGGTTCAACAGGTTAATCTATGTGAATCTGTGCTGACCCGTGATTCTATTTGACCCTGTTAAGCTACTGCATTTCTTTCTGCTGGAGAGAGGGGAGTTTGTCCCAAAGCTTGGCGCTGTATTTACACCCTCCATCTGGAAGAAGGATCCTCATCTAGCTGAGATGGGAGTGGGTAGGGTGTGCTTTGGAATTGGGCCTCGGACAATCAGGCACAGGAGGGAAAACACAGGAAGTAAAACCAGAAAAGACAAATGGAGGAAAATTCATTTCAAAATAAAACTGGAAAATATCAACATAAACCCAGAATCATGACAGTTCAAGTCTATTTCGAAAACATACATGACCAAAACTACCCTAACTTCTGAGCCACAGCTAGCTATAAAACACACCATCAAGTTGCATCATGGGAAGTGTAGTATCCTGTAGTTTTTACAGTTTGACCCCAATTAGGGACAACCAAATGCCGTTAATACGTTGAAACAAACACTACATAAATCATTTTATAGCAAATTAAATGTATTAGTCGGTATGTTCAGTACATAGAGATTGTAAATATTAAAGTCAAAGTCCAGTTTACTTCAGATAGAAGTTGTTGGCATTGGTTGACATATTGATCTTTATATATGTTCTACTACTTGCACTATATTTCTTGAGTTACTGCTGCAAGAAAGTTGGTTTTAACTCTTATTTTGAAAACAAACATGACAAAAACTACCCTAACTTCTGAACCACAGCTATTGCTATAAAAACACACCATCAAGTTGCATCATGGGAAGTGTAGTATCCTGTTTTTTTTTTACAGTTTGACCTAAATGTGGGGCTAAAAGTCGTAATCTTTGATGGGAAACAAGCCTACGTGTCATGACAGTCACAATGACACAGTTCAGAGTCAGCTGCTCGACAACCTTCATATCACATGATCAGCAGCTGATATGGAAACTTCAGAGAGGAAGCAGCGCTCTGAATACACACCATAGAAGAAGAAGAAGAAGAAGTCAGTCTACTCTCTGATAAAAGCTCTTTATTCCGATTTCTTGTCTTTCTTCTGCTGACATTTTGGACTCCCACTCACCGGATCCAGAAGGTGAAACTGTGTTCTCTCACTTTCCTCTGAAAAGCACAGAAATAACCACAACCTACGAACAGAAACTCACACACACACACACACACACACACACACACACACACACACACACACACACAACACACCACACACACACACCACACACACACACACACACACACACACACACACACACACACACACACACACACACACACACACACACACACACACACACACACACACACACACACACACACACACACACACACCACTTCCTGCTGTTCCCAGAAAAGCTACCGATGTTTCTAAAAAGAAGAAACCGACATTTGCCCTTCCTCTCTCGCTCTGTTTCACACATGTTTTCTAATACAAAGAAAACTCATGTAACAGCGCTCAAACACATTGTACGTGATAGGCTAAGGGGCGGGACATCACAAAGCTGGTTGACCAATCACAACAGAGCCGGCCAGCTAACCAATCAGAGCAGACTGGGCTCTGGTTTCAGACAGAGGGGGAAAAGAGGTGCTGCAGCACATTAAAGCATGGAGACATGTCCCAGTACACACTTGGGGGTCACAACCAAACTGAGCTCATGTGGCCCCCAAGGCACTGCTCGGGAAGGTTGGAGATCTGCTCCTCAACATCGACGGTTCCATCATCTCCCCATCCCCTCAGGTCCGCAACCTTGGAGTTGTCTTGGATTCAACCCTCTCATTTCAAAACCACATCAAGTCCGTTTCAAAATCAGCCTTCTTCCACTTCAGAAACATATCCAGACTCCGGCCATCACTGTCCGACTCTGTTGCAGAGAAGCTCATTCATGTCCGGGGTTCCGAGCAAAACCCTGAACAGGCTCCAGTATATACAGAACTCAGCTGCCAGGGTTCTCACACGCACCGAGCGCTCGCATCACATCACCCCCACTCTCTTCAACCTCCACTGGCTCCCGGTCAAGTCCCGCATCACTTACAAGCTCCTCCTCCTCACCTACAAGTCCCTCCATGCCCCCTCCCCTCAGTCCCTCACAGATCTCCTCCACCCATACATCCCGTCCCGCACCCTTCCATCCTCAGACTCTGGTCTGCTCTCCATTCCACCTTCACGCCTCCGCACCTTCGGGGACCGTGCCTTCAGTGTCGCTGCCCCCCCCCCCTCTGGAACTCCCTCCCTGCTGAAATCCGTAACGCCCCTTCTCTCAACATCTTCACACAACCCTTAAAACTCATCTGTTCAACATCGCCTTCCAACAATAACTCACTCTCCCCCCCACTTACACTTCCATTTCTGCCCCTTGTTTTATGTTTTATGTCTTGTCCTTGTTTCTTTGTAAAGCGACCTGGAGGTTATGAAAGGCGCTATATAAATTCAAGTTATTATTATTATTAGTACAAAGAAACTGCAGATGCTAACTTGCATATGTTGGGCGATTAGCATACGCTGCATTAATAAGCATTATAGCCTATAAGGACAATAGTTAGTAGTAGTATTAATAGTTCAAGGGCATTTGGACAATTTTATAAAGGTTTTGGGGGTTATTGAGTCCATTTCTGACATTTTCAGTCCCAACAATGACAGTTTTAACCTGAAAATGTCCATATTTGTTCTCCCTTTTGACAGATTTTGATTAATTTTGGGTAGATTTTGAAGATTTAGAGGACTCTGGATCATATGGATTGGACAGATTCCCACAGACAAAGGTAACAAAGGCCCGAGTGTATAACAGTGTACATGACAGGATGTATGATTACCTAGAAGAGCATCAGGACTGTTTTAGGCATATGATAGCTATGTGATTAACATGATGATTCAGCCTCTATGGAGATAGACATATGACAAGCAGGATCATTTCTGACGTGGAGCTAATCTGAACTAAACATTGAATACTGCTTTCTATTCCTCCATCTTGTGACTGTGTAACTCCCTCTCTTGGATATCAGCATGTGAAGGACACTGTTCAGGAACTAGTTGATGCTCTGTATGTGATGACTACTTCCATTCTGGAGAGGATCACAAATACATGGATCCTGAGATTGAAGCTCAGGTCGGGGACCAGTGAGATTTTTCAGTCCCTTTTCATCCTTTGCTCTCTATAACGGTCCAACACTCCTCATGGTAGTCAAGATCAGCCCACAGAGAGCACAGATATGGTCACTTTCAGGTTAAAACTGCCATATGGGGGGGCAGTGGCTCAGTCAGTAGGGGATTGGACTTTGGACCGAAGGGTCGCCGGTTCACGTCCTGATCGGACCAAAAAATACGGTGTGTGGACTGGTACTGGAGAGGAGCCAGTTCACCTCCTGGGCCACTGCCGAAGTGCCCTTGAGCAAGGCACCTAACCCCCAGCTGCTCACTGGCTGCCTCCGCTCTGATATCTCAACTGCATGTGCATGTGTGCATTTAACTGTGTGTGTATTTGGATATGTATGTGTATGATGTAAAAACTGTGTACTGTGTGTACTGTATGTACCTGTATAAAAATGCATGTGTACGACAGAGAAATGGATCCAGCATCCTCAATAACACCCAAAACCACTCATAAATTGTCCAACAAATGCAGGTTAGCATCCAGCAGTTTTTATGTGCTGGAGACCCTACTATACATTCAGATTCAGGACCCCATAAGAAATAAGATAAGATAAGACTTTATTTATCCCGAAGGAAATTGTTGTGCCAGAGTTACAAAAATACAATAAACACAGCAGCACAATAATAAAACTGTACTCTAAAAATGCAGAAAAGAGAGCAATTAAATAACTACAGGAAACACAGACGGTCACATCATTAATGTAAAACACTGTACAGTGACGAGCAGTAACTACTTTTACTGAAGATCTTGTTCTTGAGTAAAAGTAGAAGTACTCAGATCTTGTACTTGAGTAAAAGTAGAAGTACTCAGATCTTGTACTTGAGTAAAAGTAGAAGTACTCAGATCTTGTACTTGAGTAAAAGTAGAAGTACTCAGATCTTGGTACTTGAGTAAAAGTAGAAGTACTCTGATCTTTTAATTGAGTAAGAGTAGAAGTACTCAGATCTTGGTACTTGAGTAAAAGTAGAAGTACTCTGATCTTGTATTTGATTTGTTGTGCCAGAGTTACAAAAATACAATAAACACAGCAGCACAATAATAATAAAACTGTACACTAACAGTGCAGTAAAGAGAGCAATTAAATATCTACAGGAAACAGACGGTCACATAATTAATATAAAAAACTGAGCAGTATTGAGTGGTGCAAAAAAACGTAGTGGCAGATACATATTTGCACGTTATTATGAGCTGCAAACAGGCTATCAAGGTCACCTTTTTTTTTTGACTCCCCCGTTGTTTTGTCTCTCACTTCCTCCCCTTCTCTCACCTTCCCACATGTTAAAGCCCACTCTCTCTCTCTCTCTTTAACACCTTTGTGGCAGGAAGTCATTGTTTACATGTAAGCATTATCAACCCCTTACTATCAAACAGACACCATGTGAAGAATTACGTGTCAAACTACACCTCATATATGCATTTAAAATAAATAATTATGAATAAACGTAGAATATTGACTGACCACCTCATTTAAATAAAAGTCCTCTATCTACTTTTTACTTTATTACATTTAATTAACAATCATGGCTACTTGTTACACATAAAAACAAAGGATATTTTTGAATTATATTATGATGCACTTCTAATAAAACTAGTATAACAAGTTTAACCCTTTAATGGCAACCACATTTACTTATTTTGGAAAATAAATGTATTGTTATTTTTTAGATTACACCCATACACTGGTACTACACCCAGGTTACATGTTATTTAAACCCAGGTTACACCCATAATACACACTTATTACCACATGGACACAGCCTGTCAAATTACATTTTCCCCCAGGATACAGAAACCATTTAGGGGCTAAAATTGGCTCAACAGTGACCAAATACAACATTAAAGTGCTCAAAAAAACAGAATAAAATAACATTTAAAAATAATATAATACCTTTCAAAGAGCCATAGTGCATACTAAGTACATCTAGCTCATAATACTTTCTACTTAAATAATATTTATATATATGAATGCAGGATTTATACTTCAATGGAGTCCTTTAAGACAAGAAGATAAAGGATCTGAGTTTCCATACATTTTATTTCTTCATAAAGTTGCTTTTAACTGGAAAGATAAGCTCTTTTTTTGAGTGTGACGTTGACTCAACCTGCAAATCGTCCTTTTCTTTTACAGCAAACTCTAGTTCAAGTTAATCTATCAAACTTCTGTTCTATGAATTTTACTACAAAATGCTGCTGAGATCCATTCTTGTGTTTCGTCATCATCATCATGACACACACACACACACACACACACACACACACACACTATCTTCATCTCTATAACCAGTAAAACCAGAACACACACACGTTATCTCTCTCATGGTGATCACCACTCACTTCCCGTCACTCATTCATTCATTTCGCTGAAGAATAACGTTTAAAAAGCTCATCCTAAACACAGATTATAAAACATAAAACGTACCTTTCTCCTCTCACGATGCCGGCTCTCTGTGCATTCAAAATGTACTTTAAAAAGTCCTTCTGCTTCCCTTTCTGGATGTAAAGTGATGTAGAGGAACACTTCTTAGTAAAGATTGGTGTGAGTGTGGTTCCCCTAACGGATGATTAACCATCTTTCAAGAAGTGTGACGGCGGGGGAAACCCTTTTTTTTCTTTTTCTCGTTGGTCTGCTTTATCAACGTTTTACCGCATTCATATATATAAAAATGACATAAGAAGGAGTACAGAAGTATTATTAGATATAATCAAAGTATTACAAGTAAACAGACTTACTAATGTCTGCACTATGGCTCTTTTTAAGGTATTATATTATTCATAAATGTTATGTTATTTGTTTCTTTAAGAGCACTATAATGTTGTATTTGGTATTTTTTTTGCCAATTTTAGCCCTTAAATGGTTTCTATATCCTGGGGGAAAAGGTCTTTGACAGGCTGTGTCCATGTATAATAAGTGTGCAATATGGGTGTCATAATGGGTGTAAATACAGCGTAATAATGGTGTAATAACGGGAGTAAATAAGTAAGGGATAATGTGCAGCGAGGCGGTCATTATGGGTAAAAGAACACCCGATCAGGAGCCCGACGCGAAGCGATTGAAAAAATAGTATTATTGATTTAAAAAATAGTTTTATTGATATAAAATGACATGCATCCGCTAAGAAAAATAGTCCGTTGTTACCGTTTGAACTACGTAGCAACGGCAGAAACTGCTTCGATAGCGTTTTTGAGGAGCAGATTACAGATTTGAAAACATCGTTGCTTGCTTTAAAAGTAGCTCAATCCATGATGTCAAACCTTGGAAAGTATCTAGATATCCCTGCCCTAATGCCAAAGGAACTGCACACTGAATATGTGTCGCCGTTTGATGTCTGGACCGTTGCGTAAAAAGGACCGCAGCTCCGTGTTGAGGGTTTCTGCCCCGTTACTTCTCCGCTGTTTTCTTGTCCCTCTTGTCTTACTTCTCTGCTGTTTTCTTGTCCCTCTTGTCTTACTTCTCTGCTGTTTTCTTGTTCCTCTTGTCTTTTTCTTTTCTTCGCTGGGGACTCATCAGCCACTAACCATTCATCCAAATTACTGTGCTCACCAAATATATCAAGGTTCAAGGTTCAAGGGTTCTTTATTGTCAAACTAACATAGCTACAGAGTAATTATGTCGTTGAAATCTTAGGTCACAGGCTTCTCCAACAATGCAACACAATAATACAGATAAGCAGACAATATTAAAGCAATATTAAAGTATATTATTAAAAGTAATACAAAAAGAAAAATAGTTCTAAATAAAGTGAGAAAAAAAAGTGGAATAGTGCAATACGAGTCTATATACAGGTTATTGGAATGATATATTAGATAATAGATAGATATTACTAAGTAGCAGATGAATGTTATGAAATTGTTTCAGCAGTTCAGTTGTTTAACAGTCTTATTGCCAGCGGGATGAAGCTGTCTCTGAATCTGGTTGTTCTTGTCAGGATGCTGCGGTAACGCCTGCCAGACGGCAGCAGACTGAACAGTTTGTGGCTGGGGTGATGGGGGTCTTTTAATCCTGAGGGCTTTCTTCCTGAGCCGCTGGGAGTAGAGGTCCTCCATGGATGGCAGCTCCGTCCTGGTGATGTTCTGCGCAGTTTTCACCACCCTCTGTAAAGCCTTACGATTGAGGGCGGTGCAGCTGCCGTACCAGGCCGTGATGCAGCCAGTCAGGATGCTCTCTATGGTGCACCTGTAGAAGGTCAGGATGCTCTCTATGGTGCACCTGTAGAAGGTCAGGATCCTCTCTATGGTGCACCTGTAGAAGGTCAGGATCTCTCTATGGTGCACCTGTAGAAGGTCAGGATCTCTCTATGGTGCACCTGTAGAAGGTCAGGATGCTCTCTATGGTGCACCTGTAGAAGGTCAGGATCCTCTATATGGTGCACCTGTAGAAGGTCAGGATACTCTCTATGGTGCACCTGTAGAAGGTCAGGATGCTCTCTATGGTGCACCTGTAGAAGGTCAGGATCTCTCTATGGTGCACCTGTAGAAGGTCAGGATCTCTCTATGGTGCACCTGTAGAAGGTCAGGATCTCTCTATGGTGCACCTGTAGAAGGTCAGGATCTCTCTATGGTGCACCTGTAGAAGGTCAGGATACTCTCTCTGGTGCACCTGTAGAAGGTCAGGATCTCTCTATGGTGCACCTGTAGAAGGTCAGGATGCCCTCTATGGTGCACCTGTAGAAGGTCAGGATGCTCTCTATGGTGCACCTGTAGAAGGTCAGGATCCTCTCTATGGTGCACCTGTAGAAGGTCAGGATACTCTCTATGGTGCACCTGTAGAAGGTCATGATCCTCTCTATGGTGCACCTGTAGAAGGTCAGGATCCTCTCTATGGTGCACCTGTAGAAGGTCAGGATGCTCTCTATGGTGCACCTGTAGAAGGTCAGGATACTCTCTATGGTGCACCTGTAGAAGTTACAGAGTATCCTGGAGTCCATGTTGAACCTCCTCAGCCTGCGGAGGAAGAAGAGCCGCTGTCAAGCTTTCTTGGTGATGGTGGTGGTGTGAAGCGTCCATGTCAGGTCCTCAGTGATGTGGACCCCAAGGAACCTGAAGCTGCTGACTCTCTCCACCGCAGTCCCATTGATGGCGATGGGGGCGTGTCCCTCTCCCTGCTGCTTCCTGTAATCCACAATCAACTCCTTTGTTTTGCTGACGTTGAGATGGAGGTTGTTATCCTGGCACCAAGATGTCAGGTCCTCCTCTCTGTACGCCGTCTCGTCGCCGTCTGTGATCGGACCGATGACGGTCGTGTCGTCAGCAATCTTCACGATGGTGTTGGATCTGTGTGTGGCCACGCAGTCGTGAGTGAACAGGGAGTAGAGGAGAGGGCTGAGCACGCAGCCTTGAGGGGCTCCGGTGTTGAGGATCAGGGTGGAGGATGTGATGTTTCCCACCCGCACTGCCTGGGGTCTGCCCGTCAGGAAGTTCAGGATCCAGTCACAGAGGGCGCTGTTGAGCCCGAGGTCTCTGAGCTTGATGGCCAGCTTGGAGGGCACAATGGTGTTGAATGCTGAACTGTAATCAATGAACAGCATTCTCACATATGTGTTCCTCTGGTCCAGGTGTGAGAGGGCAGTGTGGATGGTGTGGGCTATGGCGTAAACAATATAATATACGCTATGGCGTATATAATACTTCGGCAGGACCTTCTTCATGTTAGCGGTGTTAAAATCCCCGGCCACAACGAACCCCGCCTCTGGCCGTGAAGTCTCGGTCTTGTCGATAATCCCAAACAGCTGATCGAGTGCCGTGTTGTTGTCTGCTTGCGGCGGAATATACACTGCTGTTATCACAACAGATGTGAATTCTCTCGGCAGATGAAAAGCCCGGCATGTAATCATGAGGTGCTCTAAATGAGCGGAACAGTCCGAAGAAATAACCTTCACATCTGTGCACCAGTTGTTATTAATCATGACACACACACCGCCTCCCTTACTTTTCCCCGAGTTAACAGTCCGGTTTTGGCGAAAGATAGTGAAGCCGACTGGAACAATGGCGGAGTCCGGGATCGCAGGCAATCCGACTTCTGAGTTCATCTAGTTTATATTAAAATAATATTAAAATCCTCCATGTTGCTTTCAGATGGGAGACAACGGAAAACTAAAGACAATCAAACAGTTTGAAAAGCAAACTGCATGCATTGCTTTTCGGCCAAACTGTATATCGACCGGACTTCTTTCTGCAGATGTGAGCGTCCTTAACAACGGTCAATAAGTCCTTGACAGCGGTCTGTACTACTGGATTAACAATGTGTCACGTGTTCTGAATTGACCAATCAGAATCGAGTATTCAACTACGCCATGTAATAAAGTGTAATAATGATGTAATAATGGGAGTAAATACAGTGTAATAATGGTGTAATAATCGGAGTAAATACAGTGTAATAATGATGTAATAATGGGAGTAAATACAGTGTAATAATGGGAGTAAATACAGTGTAATAATGGTGTAATAATGGGAGTAAATACAGTGTAATAATGGTGTAATAATGGGAGTAAATACAGTGTAATAATGGCGAATGGAAATTTAAAAAAAGTGGAAAAATACTGAAGTTACCCTTTAAGGCAAAGTCAGACAAAGGCACACACTCAGGATTTAGGGGTTTACTTCGACTAATAGGCCTACATTATTTTATTTCAGTGTGTGTGTGTGTGTGTGTGTGCGTGTGTGTGTTTGTGCGTGTGTGTGAGACTTCTGATAGCATCAGAGTGTGTGTTATAACTTATATCTAGTAAAGAGTGTCGCTTTCTGTTTTTATAAAGTTATTTCCCTTTTGTATCGAATGGGGTTTGAGCTCCTGTTTTGATTTATTAAACTACATCCTTCTGTTTTTCTCCAGGTTATTTTAACTTTGTGTTGCTTCCCTTTTCCCCCTAGAATATCAGGGAACTTAACACACATGTTTGCCTTATTTCTGGTATGAAAGGTTGTTTATAAAGATTCAGATTGTATGACACTTTGTATTGACTTTGGCGCCCCCTAGTGGTATTAAAAAGCTACTAGAAATACACATTTTTGGCCCAAAATATGGTCCCATAGTCACATATCAAACCATGCTAGCTGATGAGCAGACAGACCATAATAAGCTGTCAATCCAGATCTTTCTGCTGCACGACAAACCTTTAATCAACATTAGTGTTTTACAGATTTTAGAGAAACACATCAGAGGTTAAACTTTCACTTTCGGCCACAAACTATTTCACTTCGTCTTTTTAAAAACCGACAACAACAAGTGAAACTTCACGTTTCTCAGTTTGTGTGCAGGCTCTTAGCAAAAGCACATGACATAAAGAAATACATGTTTGCAGTCGAATGTAATGCTTATTAATGTTTAAATATCATCCTGTTCCCTGATATATATCCCCAAACGTTTCGGGGGACACAAACTACGTCCTCTATTTTTTTAATTATCTTTCTTGATTGTCATTTTTTTATTTTATCATTATAATTTGTTTTTTAAGGATAATTTGTAATGTTTGGAACTTTTTCTTATTCTATTGTCTTTTTTTTCAAGTTTGTTTTTATTATTTTTGTTACGAACTCAAGAACTCAGGGTATAGGACCCAATCGCACGACCCAGGAGACAGAGGTAAAGTATTTGTAAGATACTTTATTTTCAAAGTAGATGAACAAAATAACACTTTCTAATCTCTGGATGAGATGACGAAAAGTGAACAAAAGAAAATCGCTCACGTAGTGAGGAACAAAACATCATGGTATCAAGGAGAGCATGGATCTGACCTAGGCATGAGACAAGACGAACTGACAATGAACACTGGGAGACTGGGGAATTTAAACACACGACAACAAGACACAGGTGGAAACAATCAGGGGCGGGGCTGGTGCTGACGAGCAGGGAGACACACAAGAGGTGGATAATCAGGAAGCCTGGAAAGAGAGGTAAATGGTGAGTGACAAAACATGAAAATGACACTCTCTTAACATTTCTGTCGGTGCACAACAATTTTGTTGTAAATAAAAACGTATCTTCTTTTTAAGAAGTTATTCAACATTTAAAAATAAGTATTTCTCTTTTTTCATGTATTGTAATGTCATTATTTTATTTTTTAACATTTTTAAAATACATTAAAATTAAATAGCAACAAGCACCTCACATGTTAATAGTGAAAACTGTTTTATCAATTAAAATCCAGACATTTAATGACTTTAATTGACTATACACTGCCACGTATTTCTTTAATTCAATTTGTTTGTATGTAGATATATAGAAACTCCTGCCATTTCTATGCATTTACATTTTTAAAAAAAAGATTCTAGACCAGTTTAGAGAAGTTTTAGCATTGTTTTTCCCTCATAATCCACTCTTCTTCAGCCGTATGTTCAGAATTGTAGGATGAAACCCTCTTTAACACACATACAGTACATTTACTCAAGTACTTAAGTAACATTTTGAGGTATTTGAATTGTACTTGAGTATTTCAATTTTATGCTACTTCATACGTCTACTCCACTACAGTTCAGGTACATGGTGTACTTCTACTCCACTACAGTTCAGAGGTAAATGTTGTACTTCTACTCCACTACAGTTCAGGTACATGTTGTACTTCTACTCCACTACAGTTCAGGTACATGGTGTACTTCTACTCCACTACAGTTCAGAGGTAAATGTTGTACTTCTCCTCCACTACATGTATTTAATACCTTTAGTTACTTCACAGATGTGGATGAATGATGTGAAATATAACCAAGTGTTAAATCAGACTTTAGTTCCACCTGGAGTAAATTCACAAGCTACCCTGCAGTATACAAAGTCATTCAAACTAGCTGCATCTTTACCAGCTTTGAGAACACTTTAATGATCAATCATTATAAAACATATCATATATATTATTCTGAAATGGACCAATCTGCACAATCACTACTTTCACTGTCACTACTTTCACTATATTTTGATGATAATACTTTTCTACTTTTACTCAAGACATTATCTGAGTACTTCTACTTTTACTCAAGACAATATCTGAGTACTTCTCCCCCCTCTAACAGTTTTCCCATGAGATGACAGAGAGATTTTAATATGATTAATTATTAATAACGACTCACCGGTTATGAAGACGTGTTTCTTCCTCAGAGTCTGACTCCTTTCTGTCTCATCGGAAGATCCATTAAAACGTATTTATATCTGTACTTTTTTACTCGGAAATGACCTTGTAGGACAAGGGTTAACTTCAGAGTAAAAGAAGAAGCGAGGAGTTTTGGATTGACGTCACTTCTCCTTTATTTTAAAACCACACCTCTTAATATGGAAGAACATTAAGGACAGACAACCGGGAGGAAGAGGAAGAGGAAGAATACAATCAAGATTCCCACATAATGTTTATTCTTGACTTTTATACATTTTCCATCAACATTTCCACTTTTCATTCGTGACTCACTTTGCTTTTAGATATTAAAGAGAATACATGTAAAGCTTCAGATTATCATTTATTCTCATAAGTGTTATGTTATTCTTGACATTTAATTATAATAATAATACATTTTATTCATCAAGCGCTTCATCAGGTGCTAAAAGAAGGTACAAATAATTAAGATAAGATAAAAAATCTAATTAAAATCGAGCAATAAAATCACATTTATCACAAGGACACGGCTTCAATCACAGGTTAAAAGCTTGTCTAAAGAATCCTCATTTCTACTTTATCCTCAATATTCTGACGTTAAAACAATGTGTGGAGGAAGACTTTCTCATTTTTTTAACCTGCATTTCAAGAACACATTTCAAATGTAGAGAATTAATCAAACATGGTATGTGAGGGTTTGCTTATTCTCGACAGATTTGTTAAATTTTTGCACTGCATTTTGAGAATAAAATAAACATTTTGAGTTCATTTTTAGATTTCCAGAAAATTCATAATTTTCAGATTTTCAGAAAAAAGTTAAAATTCTGAGATTTTTGAGAGAAAGTTATAATTTTAATATTAATAATTTTGTGATTTTGGGAAAAAAATTAATATTAATAATAATATTAATAATATTCTCAAAAAAAGGCATCATTTTGAGATTTTCTGAAAAAAAGTCAGAATTTTCTGATTTCTGAAAAAAGTCAGAATTCTAAAATTGTGTAAATATTGTCGTTTATTTTTTATTTGTTACAACAGTCTTTGTCTTTTTTTTTTTTTTAAATTGCTTTTATAATAGTCCTACTTTTTGCCCCTTTCTTAAAAAAAAAACCCAGAATGTTTTCTTCTTTCTGTGTCTTTGTTTACACAATTTACACCGAAGCAAATTCCTCTTATGTGTCATACTACCTAAGCAATACAACTGATGACATTATTAGATTTTCTCTCGTTGAAAGGTCTCCTATCATGCAAAAGTCACTTTTTGATGTCTTTTCTACATAAATATGTGTCCCCGGTGTGTCCCCGGTGTGTCCCCGGTGTGTCAGGGAACTCACGCAGTGTCAGAAAATAAAACCCTCTCTCTTTTCCTCCGTACCCAAATCTCTAAAAACGGGGGAACAACGGAGCTGATCCAGATTTGCGTCCGATATGACGTAATATCTGAAATGTGGACCCACGGCCCTATCAGAAAGTTGCTATCAGAAACAATGCCCGACTGTTTTGGACGTAATATGGTCGGTGTTTACATTAGCATCGCTAACACTCAGAGCTAACCTGTACTGGAGAGCATGTGTGTGAAGAAGCAGGAAATAAAAAGGAACTCACCTTGTGGTTTAACCGGCAAGAGAGAAAGCCTTTGAGCTCCATACTGTTTCAGAATCCTTGATAATCCATGATATGGCCTTTCATCACGGCAGTATTTAGTTTAGACAGTAGCTGCCGGGTCCCGCATGAGCTCAGACCCCTCCTTTTTTTTTTATCAATAGCTTTATACCCAAAATCAGCCCTTTTGAAACAGGAAGTGAAATAGAGGGATATGAGGCATGGCTAGAATGGGTGATCTGTTTGGTATTTTGAGCAAAACACTTCATAGACATGTTTTTTATATATTTGTATATATCTGAGACCTTTGCTATTGCCTACAAATAGCATGATAGGTGACCTTTAAGTTCAATAATTATTCCACCTGGACAGGCTAGTGAATTAATTTAAGTTTTCCGCACTCTCGCGGGAATATCTCCGCAATGGAGCGAGCTTAAGTTTCACTTTCGATTGCATGATATAGCCCAGCGCAACACCTTCGTCACACATGTTGCCACTTGTTTGTACCATTTTCAGGCGATTTGTAATCTGTTCTAGAAAGACGATGTGTTTTTTTGGATTTCAAGAAGCATATAGAACAAACAATGGATGTATTTTATGAACATGTATCCATGCTGAAAGTAGATTTAGATGTGTTAGGAGTTAGAGATTATTATCTAATATACGCATCCGATGAAGCGTTGCATGAAGTCTGTTGATGATCAGAGGCTGTTGTTGGGGCTGCATACACGTTTTTATTTTGTTTTGTAGGCAGACCATGCAGACCTCAGAGAGTTAGACCTCAGAGAGTTAGACCTCAGAGAGTTAGACCTCAGAGAGTTAGACTTGGGCCTGCGACCATAGATTTACTGTATTTTGTTTTGAAAATCCACAGCGGAGGATTGTGTCGTACTACATGCGCTGTATTTTGCATTTCTCTCAGTAGCCAACGATCTGTGAGTCTGTTGGCTCGGACATAAACTCCGTCATAAATGTCTACATTTCATAAGAGGTGTAAAACCTGAGAGCATTTTAAATCGCATTTGAACTAAATGCTGATATAATCTGTAGTTGTATTTGTATTGTTGATTTAATGTGTGAACGAGGCGATGTAGAGAAGGTTAAGCTGTCATTAATAGGCTGTAATTTGTTATATACTGTTGGAGTGGTAAGCAGGCCTATTGTTTTTGGATATGTGTGGAGTTAGGTGGTCCGTGAGTGTTTTTTTATTGGTTAAGTGGTCCTTGGTATGAAAAAGTTTGAGAAACACTGCGGGGAAATTATACAGATGGCCAGTCCGCCCCTGAAAATTGTTGAGATGATTACAAAATAAAACCTTTTTACACCTCTTATGACATACCCCCCCTTTGGGAACCCCTGCTTTAGCTGGAGCATGCCGGTGCAACAACTCAGACAGGTAATGTGGTGCCAGTCCATGCAATGATTTAAAAACAACAAGTAAGTACTTGAACTGGATCCTGTAACTGACAGGAAGCCGATGAAGATCTGCCAAAACAGGTGTAATGTGGTCATATCGTCTCCTCCCGGTAAGAAGGCATGCAGCCACATTTTGGTCCAGCTGCAGGCGACGGATCAGACACTTACCCCTCGATTCCACCGGGTCCGTCTGCGTCGCGTTACGGCTGCGCCGCGGTTTTGGTCCGGCCTCCTCCGGAGTGATACCCTACCAGGCGCGTTTCATAAGCATTTCAGAAGCGGAGCGTCTTGCCTGCCGGCTCGCAGTTTTTGTTGATTTGGGCATATTTCCTGGACAGGCTACTTTGTACAGACAAAGTTAATAATAATTATAATATTCCAGTTATAAACGACATGAATCAAAGATGTGTTGCTATATTTTAGTGGTAAAAAAATGCATTCATCATCATAATTATTATTTACACAGTGCCTGTAAACCGGAGGAGAGCTGGCATTTCTCCTCCTACTTGAAAGACTACGGAGGGATAGGGTCTGCAAATTTAGTTTATTTTGGGGATGGGCCGGATGCTCTGACCGGTCCACTTCCTGCCCGGCGCCTATGCAACGCCTCGCGTCGCGTCGAAAAATAGACTTGAATCCTATTTTGAGCGGAGCCCAGCGCCGAGACGCTTCTGGGACGCTTCTGAGCCGTAGCGCGGCGCGTCTGGTGGAATAGCACCCATTGAGAGTGGCCGCGATCTTGAGAAGGGTCTAGCTGCGGCCGCTGCCAGTACACGCCAGTACACGACACTACACGACACGCCCCCTACACGACACGCCCACCTGACACGACACTACGGTGGCTGAGAGACCGTACATGGCAGATTAAAAACGAATTGCAAATGTTATTGTAGCATTTTAAGCAACTATTAGGCCGAGTATGACTGGAGGTAAGCTGGAAACATGAGGAGAATGCTAATACAATTTCCATTAAAGTGTACAATCCCTGATGCATATGAATTTATAATATTACATATATGACTTCTTTATACCATCTTGTCTTATCAGTGAGATGGAACTTTGTGCCCATGACCTCGCCAAGAACATGAGTGAGGAAGCACAACAAAGGCTGAAGGACTTCAGTGAAAGATTCCGAAGAGCTTTGGATTCCGAGGAGTTTTTAAATAGGCTTTAACCTCCTGCAGGTCAATCCTGGCTGCTTACATTTTTATTTAAAATCATGTTGATTTTACTGTTGGGATCAATTTAAAAGGTTATTTTTAGTTTTTTTTTTTTTTAAGCAGACCAGCTTGAATGGTGCCCCTCTGATTTTCCACATGATGTTCTGTTCAATAAATGTTCATTGAGGAAAACGGTATCAGTGTCTTATTTTATATTCATCACAGTGAATGCTGAACTTGCCGGACCATATACTGTAGTTGAAAGTACACAATGAAACACTGGCTTGCTTGTATCAAATCAATACAATTCCCACATGCCCTACCCCGGAACCTGCGGTCTTCAGACTCTGGCCCCCCGCACCAACCTGCGATCCTTCGGGGACAGAGCCTTCAGTATGGCAGCCCCCACTCTCTGGAACGCTCTCCCTGCGGAGATCTGCAACATCCCCACGCTTGACGCCTTCAAAAGGGCCCTCAAGTCCCATCTGTCTGCCAAGGCCTTTGGCCCCAAATCTATTTGTTGTTTTGTCTAACTGTTCGTCTGACTGCCTTTTGTTATGTCTGTTTCTACTCCTGTTCTTCTTTTTAAAGCGACCTTGGGTCTCATGAAAGGCGCTATATAAATCCAAGTTATTATTAATACATCCCATACATCATTGGAACGGTAAGAATCTCAGCTACAACACTGACTAAAGCCTTTCCATCTCCAGTATGCCTACATGACAAGCATTTTTATAATATACAGTAAACATATCTTTGACTTATTGCAAAATTATAAAATGAAATTCACCCCTGCTGTCATTCTGGCTTTGACTGTTCAAATGAGATGTCAACCATCAAAATGGGATAAGGGGTTCCAAATATCACTGTGCAAAACACCGGCCAATTTTGACCGAAAATAGTATGGGAAGGGGGTATGACCGAACGCAAGAGAAGGGTTACCTTGTGCGTTGAAAACCATTTTTAGGTCATTGCAAATAGGACTTGTTATACAGAAGATGTTATAGGAATTATTTTATAAGATACAAATATTCTCCTTTAGCAAACATACTATAATTGTTAGTCATATATTCATATTTCTAACATCAGATGTCATTTCATTTCAAGCCTTTATTTAACCAGGTGAATCCCATTGAGATCATCGATCTCTTTTTCAAGGGAGACCTGCAGCAAAGTCGGTTACACATGAAAACAGAAAACAACAGAAAACAAAAAGGACATCATACAACATATTTACAGGGCTACATTTACATACCTATCGACAATGACCAACAGTATCAAATTGCATAGCATCTATCCGAGCTTTAAAATCATGCATTGGAACCAATTGCTCAGTTTCAAGTCCTTGCACTTGGCACATGTAACAAAAACACATCATGAGATCTCAGGCAATAGCTACTTGCAACTCTCCGTGTGATCAGAGAGCAGATATAAGATGGGAGTTTACCCAACATGGCTTTATAGATGAACATGTACCAGTGACTGAGCCTCCGTACAGTTAGAGAAGGCAAACCTGCCCTGGCATACAGGGTACAGTGATGAGTAAGTACTTTACAGTTAGTAACAAATCTCAGCGCACTGTGATAGGGGGCATCTAACTTGATCAGGTAATGGGCAGGTGCATTCATATAGATCAGATCACCATAGTCCAGCACAGGTCAAAAGGTCACAGAGCCTTTTCCTGGCCTCAAGCGAGAAACAGGACTTGTTTCTGAAAAAGAAACCTAGCCTAACCCTCAGCTTTCTAAGCAGATTATTGACCTGAGGTTTAAAAGAGAGACAATCATCAAGCCAGATACCAAGGTATTTACAACAGGCAACCACTTCAAGTACTTTTCCTTTATGTTATTGTTATTTGGTTTTTATTAGTGCTTTTGTCGTTTTGAAGGAAATTAAAATACTGTATTGAGGGAAATTAAAATACTGTATTGAGTTGGTTTCTTCTGTTTTGGAAGCCTTGTATATCTTGTTGGTCTTGTTAGAAATACCCCATGGTAAAACTGTGTTCTAGCAGCAGTTAAAGAAGCTTAGTTTGCTGTCTTAGACTGCCAGATGTATTAAGATGGTTTGCTCTATCACAATTTACACATAAAACCTAAATGTTCATCTGTTTATTGTTCTTCTTCCTTTATATTCAAGCATGTTGATTGTCTATTGGCTATATCTTGACATTATGTTCATTTGATCATACTTGCCATACATTTATTTTAATTGATGCGATTCCTTCAAAGGTTTTGTAATAGACCCCTAGTACTCTTAATTTATAAAGTAATAATAATACATGTGAATGATTGAGCTCATTAGTGGCCTGACTGGCCCTCCTAATTTGGTCCTTAATGACCCCATGATGTGATTATTTATATCTTAAAACCTTTAACAACTATATTTAGATGTTCACAAATATCTACATTTATGTATAAATACATGTGTAGCAGTTAGACAAACATAATTAATAGATTATCTCATTAATACCTATTTGATATATTAAAAAAAGTTTACTAAACCACCGTTTTGTTGACAAAATGATTTGGGTTGAAAGTTATACTGTTGTGTCTCAAACGGATAGACTAGGTCAGGGCTTCTCAAACTCCGGACCAAGATCCGGATCCGGATCGAACTGCAAATCAATCCGGACCGAACGCTGTGTCCCATTATAAAAAAAAAAAAAAAAAGAATTTCTGATTCTGACGTAAATGAAAGTGGACCTATGATGCTATATTGGAAACATATATTGTAGGGCCATACCTATACAAAACATGTCTGTGAAGTTTTTTGTTTAAAATACCAAACAGACCCCCCGTTGTAGCCATGCCTCATACTGCTCAAACCCCTCTGTTTCAGCCCTGTTAGAGAAACGCGGATTTTGGGTCCTTAGCTTGAAAAAAAAAAAAGAGGAGGCGGAGCTAATGCCTGATCAGAATTCTACCGGAGATAAAGTTAAATTCTGCTGTGATAAAACGCCATCCTGTTCTAAACCACATCAAAGATTATTTCTGAAACAGTATGGAGCTCAAATGCTTTTTCTCTTGCAGGTTTATCACAAGGTGAGTTCCTTTTTTTATTTCCTGCTTTTTAAACACACGTGCTCTCCAGTACAGGTTAGCTCTGAGTGTTAGCGAGGCTTGCTAATGTAAACAAAGACGAGATTACGTCCAAAACACGTCAGGCATTGTTTCTGATAGCAATTTTCTGTGGGTCCGCTGCCGATTTGACGTCATATCGGCAGCAAATCTGTATCCGCTCGTTGTAGCCCCGTTTTGAAAAGATTTGGGTACGGAGGAAAAGAGAGAGGGTTTTATTTTCTGACGCTGCGTGAGTTCCCCGACGCACCGGGGACGTATTTATGTATAAAATACATCACAAAGTGCATTTTGCATGATAGGTCCCCTTTAATGTATATTTTCTTGTGTCTGACGCGTTGTGAGAATGAACGTGCATATATATTTACTTGTGTGCGTAAGCGTGACACGCATTGCAGACCGCAAGTTAACCGCAAGTTTACCTTGACTTTCTAATGCTTCTAATGCCTTTTTTGCCGAGGTTCAAGGCATTGGCTACAGACAAACAGTGCCATTTCTCCCACTAGTTCAAGCCATCATACTGTATGTATGTATTGAATGTGTGTGTGTATACAGGGGCGCCGTTTACCGACAGGCAGGTGCTTGGACCAGAAGGACCAAAAAAAAGGACCAAAAAAAAATAAATAAATAAAAACATAAAAAAAGATTAAGAAGGTCCACAGCAACGACAACATGAAACACCCTTCAATTTACTGCAACGACATGTCGGGAAACCCCCTCAAGGGGGCCCCATGCATAGCGCACCGAAAATGCTTCTTAATTTCAGTTTCGTGGCTCCGCTCCGGGGGTGGGGGGGGGGACTTTACTGGCATTGATCCGGACCATTGACCTTGTATAAAATTCAAAAGTGGACGTTTAAGAACAAAGTTTGAGTACCCCTGGACTAGTTTATTAATTTATTTGCCTAATAGTTGCTTAAAATTCTACAATAACATTTGCAATTCGTTTTTAATCTGCCATGTACGGTCTCTCAGCCACCGTAGTGTCGTGTCAGGTGGGCGTGTCGTGTAGGGGGCGTGTCGTGTAGTGTCGTCAATTCGCTTTTAATCTGCCATGTACGGTAATGTCTCTCAGCCACCGTAGTGTCGTGTCAGGTGGGCGTGTCGTGTAGGGGGCGCGTCGTGTAGTGTCGTGTACTGGCGTGTACTGGCCGCGGCCGCAGCTAGACCATATTGGCGATCTTTGCGAACGCCGCGGCGCAGCCGTAACGCGGCCGTAATGCGGCCGCAACGCGACGCAGACGGACCCGGTGGAATCTAGGGGTTATCAACACCAATATACAGGGGAGTTACAATAGTCTAAACGAGACGTTTATAAATAGGTGGATTAGCTGTTCAAATTCCTTACTAGGAAGATAAGGCTTTACCTTCCCCAGAAGCCGCAGTTGGAAGAAGCTTGAGTTTATCTGTTTGTCAAATTTAAAACAGTTGTCAAAGATGACTCCAAGATTTCTGACAGAGGGACGGCTGTAGGAGGCTAGTGGGCCGGGTACACTATTAAAGCCATCCAGGAGTTCAGACTGTCCAAATATTAAAATCTCTGTCTTGTTTTCGTTGAGAGTCAAGAAGTTGATTTCCATCCATGATTTAATGTCTTTCAGACAGCTGAGCAAGGCAATCCTTGATTCCTTATTTGCTTTTATAGGCAGGTATACCTGCAAATCATCTCACTTTGGGAACCAACTTCTGTATAAGATCATTGGAGCACAGGCCATATATTTTTTGTTTTTTACGCATATATGTGCACAGATAAGAGGGAACCAGCCCAAGGAGAGATTAACATACAAAACCCAAGCAATGGGAACGTCTGCGTGCAAAGATGGCCGTTCAGCAACATAAAAGGTACAGTGGTACACGATACCAGTAAGCACTTGTGATGCACTATGGGTACAAAGTATTTAAATAATTTAGGCACTGGTCAGAGGTATTCATATAAAGCAGATCATCATAATCCGAAACATGTAAAAACGATGCAGAGATCAAATGTTTCCTTGCCTGAAGCGTGAATATTAAGCATTTTGTCCGTATAATGTTGTCTTAATACGACTGAGACAAAATTAACAAACATAACAACGTGTGATTCTTCTCATGAAGCGCTGTTAGGGTCAATCAGGCAAAACAGGGAGATACCAGGAAGAGACAGAAGGTGACTTCACAGACAGATATAATGAACAAAGAGACATAAAGAAACTACTAAGAGTCACAATAAAACATTTTCAGGATTACAAAGAAATATACAATTACCAAAAAGAGACAAAAATGTAAATACAAAGAGAGACAAAATTACTTAAAAACAACAAAAACTAAAAAAGTTCTACCAATAAGGGGCATGAACAATAGTTCCTAAAAAAAAAAAACGTTGTTTTATTGCCGAAAAAAACAAGAACATTCTGTGTATTTCAGGAAAAATAAATAAATTTTGAATAAATAAAATAAATTACAATAATTCAGCATTCTGGGATTTTCAGGTAAAACTATAAAAAATTCAGATAAAATGAATAAATTGCAGGAAAAAAAACCTACTGTTTCTTCCAGAAAATAAAAAATACATGTTTCAGAAAAAAAAAGAACACATTTTTTTAAACTTATGTTCACATCCCAATTATATTTTCCCACTTATCCTCCGTGCTGTCTGACCTGAAGAATCATTTCTTTCTTTCTTTTTCAGCTCTGTTCCTGTCGTACCGGCATGTATCCGTCACCAGAGGGCGCCACTGACCGGCTGCTGCTCATCAGAGACATTCTCTCCAGGAGATCAGATTTCAGAGGACTCGAACCCTCAGAGAAGCTCAGAGAGGGGAGAGAGGGGAGAGAGAGGAGAGAGGGGAGAGAGGGGGAGGAGCAGGAGGAGCAGGAGGAAGGAGGAGACAGCAGGAGGTTTTCTGTCTCCTCCACCTGGTGCATCTTTTTATAACCAGAGCACACCTGAATGACTCCCTCACCTGCAAACCTCTTGTGGAAATCAACTCTCACCTCCTCCCTCTCCTCTTTATCCTTCTTCTCCTTCTTCTCCTCCTCCCTCCCTTCCTCCCTCTCCTCCTCCACAGTGATGCTCTCCTCCTCCATGCTCTCCTCTTTCTTCTTCTTCTTCTCCTCCTTTGTCATTTCCTTCTTCTCCTCCTCCCTCCCTTCCTCCCTCTCGTCCTCCACAGTGATGCTCTCCTCCTCCATGCTCTCCTGACTCACCTCCTCTCCCCCACTACCAACACCTGAATCTAAGCTCTGCAGCCTCCCTCTCTCCCCCTTTAACTCCTCCACCCTCTCATAGTCTGAAACCAGCAGCATGGCTTCACTCCCTTTAGAGAACAACTGATGGATTTCCTCCTCCTTCTTCTTCCCTCTGTCTTCATCCGTTTCCTTTTCACTTCTTTGACCTCCCACCGGCCCGTAAGGAGCGTCGGAGACGCATTGAGGGAGGTTCCCTGCTGTGAGGGAGGAAATGTCTGGAGGAGGAGGAGGAGTTTGGGGGAGGAGATGGGAGTAATTGGGGTTGGAGAAGTCTGAACTGGTGGATTTGTGGGTCATTTCGCTTCTGATTTTGTGCAGCAGCGCCTCCTCCTGGCTGCACGGCAACACTGCGTCCACACAGGAGGAGAACTCCACCGAGTCCAACTCCCCCGAAACGATGAGGAAGTGAGGACTCGACCGACTCTGCAGGAGAAAAGGAGGTTAAAATACAGAACATTTGGCTAATATCACACTGTACATTTTACATTTCAATATTCCAATGACTGCATATAGACTATTGTGCACTGTTTCTATTACATTCTATATTATTTTATTTACCTGTACTATTTCATCTGTTTTATTGTGTTGGAGGAGGAGCCTGTGCCCTCAGATTTTCATTGATATATCTAAACTGTAGCTATGTTGACAATAAAAACCTTGAAACGTGAAACATTTATATCCAATCTAATATTTAATATTCCATTCCTCACATACTTATGTATATATAATATCCTGCTTTATATTGTGTCAACTTTTTTGTAATGCTATTTTGCTAATGCTATTGAGATGTTGACATTTTGGAATGTTCATTTTTGTCTTTTAATTTGTAATGTTCAATCCCATGTCTTTTTATTCTGAAAAGATGCTTAAAGCCAGAGGTGGAAGAAGTACAAGATATGTCCATCCTAATTCTTACTTAAAGGGGACCTATCATGCTATATTTAAATAATATATAAGGTATATATTTATATATATAAGGTATATTAATACGTTTTAATTTTCAAAATACGAAACAGATCATGCATTTTAGCCATGCCTCATTTTGCCTCACTCCAGCTCTGTCTTTGCAAGGTCTGATTCAGCTGACCACGCCCCCATGCGGAAGAGGGGGGCGTGACACGGCCCGGCACGAGCGTCATGTTATCATGCTTGCTGTGATTACGAGTGGAGAGTCAACATGGCCCAACCTCTCATTCCCCTGATTGGTGGAAAGTGGACCAATCAGGCGGAGTGCACCTACATTACGTCAAAAAGGTGCAAATAAAAAATCCACCCGTATCAAATCCGTTGCAGCCCCGTTTTTAGAGATTTGGGTATGGAGGAAAAGAGAGAGGGTTGTGTTTTCTGACACTTTGTGAGTTCCCTGGAACACCGGGGACACATATGTATGTATAAAAGACATCACAAAGTGCATTTTGCATGATAGGTCCCCTTTAAGTGAAAGCCCATAGGTGTCAAAATATATTTAAATATACTTAAAGTGCTAAAAGTACCCATTAAGGTTCCAAATAAAAACAGTGATCGAAGAACTCTATTGAGATAAGTAAAAGTAGCAAGA
>CM062266.1:37772376-37792376 GCA_031216635.1 Dissostichus eleginoides | reverse complement strand
TCTCTACTTTAAAGAGTCCTCTCCTGCTGATGTTCAGGTGTATATTATGTAGTGTTTCTACTTTAAAGAGTCCTCTCCTGATGTTCAGGTGTATATCAGTATGTAGTGCTACTTTAAAGAGTCCTCTCTGCTGATGTGCAGGTGTGTATCAGTATGTAGTGTCTCTACTTTAAGAGTCCTCTACTGCTGATTCAGGTGTATATCAGTATGTAGTGTCTCTACTTTAAAGAGTCCTCTCCTGCTGATGTTCAGGTGGATAGTGTCTCTACTTTAAAGAGTCCTCTCCTGCTGATGTTCAGGTGTATATCAGTATGTAGTGTCTCTACTTTAAAGAGTCCTCTTCCTGCTGATGTTCAGGTGTATAGTGTCTCTACTTTAAGAGTCCTCTCCTTCTGATGTTCAGGTGTATATCAGTGTAGTGTCTTACTTTAAAAGTCCTCTCCTGCTGATGTTCAGGTGTATATCAGTAGTGTTTAAAGAGTCCTCTCCTGCTGATGTTCAGGGTATATCAGTATGGTGCCTCTACTTTAAAGAGTCCTCTCCTGCTGATGTCAGGTGTATATCAGTATGTAGTGTCTCTACTTTAAGAGTCCTCCTGCTGATGTTCAGGTGTATATCAGTATTAGTGTTCTACTTTAAAGAGTCCTCTCCTGCTGATGTTCAGGTGTATATCAGTATGTATGTCTCTACTTTAAAGAGTCCTCTCCTGCTGATGTTCAGGTGTATATCAGTATGTAGTGTCTCTACTTTAAAAGTCCTCTCCTGCTGATGTCAGGTGTATATCAGTAGTATCTACTTTAAAGAGTCCTCTCCTGCTGATGTTCAGGTGTATATCAGTATGTAGTGTCTCTACTTTAAAGAGTCCTCTCCTGCTGATGTTCAGGTGTATATCAGTATGTAGTGTATCTACTTTAAAGAGTCCTCTCCTGCTGATGTTCAGGTGTATATCAGTAGTGTCTCTACTTTAAAGAGTCCTCTCCTACTGATGTTTAGGTGTATATCAGTATGTAGTGTCTCTACTTTAAAGAGTCCTCTCCTGCTGATGTTCAGGTGTATATCAGTATGTAGTGTCTCTACTTTAAAGAGTCCTCTCCTGCTGATGTTCAGGTGTATATCAGTATGTAGTGTCTCTACTTTAAAGAGTGCTCTCCTGCTGATGTTCAGGTGTATATCAGTATGTAGTGTCTCTACTTTAAAGAGTCCTCTCCTGCTGATGTTCAGGTGTATATCAGTATGTAGTGTGTCTACTTTAAAGAGTCCTCTCCTGCTGATGTTCAGGTGTATAGTGTCTCTACTTTAAAGAGTCCTCTCCTGCTGATGTTCAGGTGTATAGTGTCTCTACTTTAAAGAGTCCTCTCCTGCTGATGTTCAGGTGTATAGTGTCTCTACTTTAAAGAGTCCTCTCCTGCTGATGTTCAGGTGTATATCAGTATGTGGTGCCTCTACTTAAAGAGTCCTCCTCCTGCTGATGTTCAGTGTATATCAGTATGTAGTGTCTCTACTTTAAAGAGTCCTCTCCTGCTGATGTTCAGGTGTATATCAGTATTTAGTGTCTCTACTTTAAAAGTCCTCTCCTGCTGATGTTCAGGTGTATATCAGTAGTAGTGTCTCTACTTTAAAGAGTCCTCTCCTGATGATGTTCAGGTGTATATCAGTATGTAGTGTCTCTACTTTAAAGAGTCCTCTCCTGCTGATGTTCAGGTGTATATCAGTAGTATCTCTACTTTAAAGAGTCCTCTCCTGCTGATGTTCAGGTGTATATCAGTATGTAGTGTCTCTACTTTAAAGAGTCCTCTCCTGCTGATGTTCAGGTGTATATCAGTAGTGTATCTACTTTAAAGAGTCCTCTCCTGCTGATGTTCAGGTGTATATCAGTAGGTCTCTACTTTAAAGAGTCCTCTCCTACTGATGTTTAGGTGTATATCAGTATGTAGTGTCTCTACTTTAAAGAGTCCTCTCCTGCTGATGTTCAGGTGTATATCAGTATGTAGTGTCTCTACTTTAAAGAGTCCTCTCCTGCTGATGTTCAGGTGTATATCAGTATGTAGTGTCTCTTTAAGAGTGCTCTCCTGCTGATGTTCAGGTGTATATCAGTATGTAGTGTCTCTACTTTAAAGAGTCCTCTCCTGCTGATGTTCAGGTGTATATCAGTAGTAGTGTGTCTACTTTAAAGAGTCCTCTCCTGCTGATGTTCAGGTGTATAGTGTCTCTACTTTAAAGAGTCCTCTCCTGCTGATGTTCAGGTGTATAGTGTCTCTACTTTAAAGAGTCCTCTCCTGCTGATGTTCAGGTGTATAGTGTCTCTACTTTAAAGAGTCCTCTCCTGCTGATGTTCAGGTGTATATCAGTATGTAGTGTCTCTGTCTCTCTATAAACATGGCTGAGTCAGCGATAACTTTCGAGGGGTGGAGGTGTGCCCATTATTTTGAGTTCGTCCGAAGAATAGACAGGAATGTGACGGTGAGGTGCAAACTGTGTCCAGGCCAGCAGCTGTTATCCACTGCTGTAAACACCACGTCAAACCTCAACAAACACCTGCAAAGAACACATGCTAAGGGGAAGCTAATAGCTAAGGACCCCGAACCCAGAGTGAGGATGTTGTTTTATACAGGCTATTTATTTGTAAAGTATTTGTTTATGTTGCCAGTGTCACATCACATTGATATGGCCCACTTGTTCCGTTATTACAGTTTTTCTCTTGAAATGCTCTTCACGTTTCACAGACTGTTAGCTTGTTGTGGTAGGCTGGCAGCCTATTTTATTAAAGAGCATATCAAAAGAAAGACTTGTGTTATGTCTTCCTTATTGCAATAGTAATTGGGGTGCAAGTGGAGTCTCGCAGAGGCAAAACTGTGGCGCGCTTACACTGTAGGTGCGCCGCAGTCTGCGTGATCTGCCTGTAGGGAGGGGCGGGCCGGCCCTGCGAGTAAAAGTAACAAGTTACTTTATGCAGAGAGTAACGAAGTAGTGTAATACATTACTTTTTTTTAAAGTAATATGTAATATGTAATATATTACTTTTTTTTAGTAACGACCCCATCTCTGTATATCAGTATGTAGTGTCTCTACTTTAAAGAGTCCTCTCCTGCTGATGTTCAGGTGTATATCAGTATGTAGTGTCTCTACTTTAAAGAGTCCTCTCCTGCTGATGTTCAGGTGTATATCAGTATGTAGTGTCTCTACTTTAAAGAGTCCTCTCCTGCTGATGTTCAGGTGTATATCAGTATGTAGTGTCTCTACTTTAAAGAGTCCTCTCCTGCTGATGTTCAGGTGTATATCAGTATGTAGTGTCTCTACTTTAAAGAGTCCTCTCCTGCTGATGTTCAGGTGTATATCAGTATGTAGTGTCTCTACTTTAAAGAGTCCTCTCCTGCTGATGTTCAGGTTATATCAGTATGTAGTGTCTCTACTTTAAAGAGTCCTCTCCTGCTGATGTTCAGGTGTATATCAGTATGTAGTGTCTCTACTTTAAAGAGTCCTCTCCTGCTGATGTTCAGGTGTATATCAGTATGTAGTGTCTCTACTTTAAAGAGTCCTCTCCTGCTGATGTTCAGGTGTATATCAGTATGTAGTGTCTCTACTTTAAAGAGTCCTCTCCTGCTGATGTTCAGGTGTATATCAGTATGTAGTGTCTCTACTTTAAAGAGTCCTCTCCTGCTGATGTTCAGGTGTATATCAGTATGTAGTGTCTCTACTTTAAAGAGTCCTCTCCTGCTGATGTGCAGGTGTGTATCAGTATGAAGTGTCTCTACTTTAAAGAGTCCTCTCCTGCTGATGTTCAGGTGTATATCAGTATGTAGTGTCTCTACTTTAAAGAGTCCTCTCCTGCTGATGTTCAGGTGTATATCAGTATGTAGTGTCTCTCCTTTAAAGAGTCCTCTCCTGCTGATGTTCAGGTGTATATCAGTATGTAGTGTCTCTACTTTAAAGAGTCCTCTCCTGCTGATGTTCAGGTGTATATCAGTATGTAGTGTCTCTACTTTAAAGAGTCCTCTCCTGCTGATGTTCAGGTGTATATCAGTATGTAGAGTCTCTACTGGGACATGTCTCCATGCTTTAATGTTCAAAAAGCTCTTTATTTTTCTCATACTGCCTGTGCTGCAGCACCTCTTTTCACCCTCTGTCTGAAACCAGAGCCCAGTCTGCTCTGATTGGTTAGCTGGCCGGCTCTGTTGTGTTCTATTTGGATGTCACTATGTTCAGGAAGTAAACAAAGGAGTCCAAAGGAGGCCGTAAAAATCTAATTTACCGATGTAAATGAAACTTTTATTTCGGATAAGTTCTGTTGCTGATACTAACATAAAGTTGTGTGTAATTTAAACTCTAATTTCTGGGATATCTCATTCAAAACAAATGTGTTCTTTATAACTTTCCACATATTGTTCTCTAATCAAATCTAAGCTTCATGTGTTGTATGAAAAGTGCTATATAAATAAAGCTTTATTATTATTATTATTATTATTATTTTTAAGTTTGATATGAACAATTGTGGGCTCCTGGACGGACATTAGTATCGTAGAAATTTATCATAAGTCTTATTTAATGATATATAATTTCACTGTAATTTTATTTTCTAACAGTGTGAATTCACGCCTAGCTACTAAATGTTCTCAGACAGAAGGGTTGACCATTGTCAGGCAATTATGATATGGATCTTAGGTTTATAATTAGCATTTATGCAAGTTTCGCCCGTCTGGCCAACATTTCAATAGCCTGTAATGTCAATTCTAGCTGAGATTTCCCCCTTTTGTCTTTTCCTGTATGAAGTGCTTGTTTTCCTGTTGTAACGGGGTCAGATCTTGGTACTATCTACTAGTGCAGGTTATCTGTCCTTCCAGCTGGAAATAGATCCATTCTGTTAAATGCTATAACTCTATATTAAATAACAGAACTTTGGCTCAAGCTCGTATATTTAAGTGTGGAATTTCCACCACAATTAGATTGTTAAGTTACTCTACAAAACCAAAATAACTTACTGTTGCCCGGGTCACTCGAACAGCTTCCCTCTCCATGGCAGACCTGAATCAGAGCGAGAAGCAGGACCAGCAGACGGCGTTTCTGACTCCTCTCCATTTATGATGTCCAGCGTTTGAAGTGTTTTGATGAAGGCTCGTTTCACTGCTTCCTCTTTCTTCTCATCCTGCATACACAGAGAACGTTTGCTTCTTTATTTGTGTGGTGGGTGTCAAGGTGTTTTTTTTCTGCACATCCAATAACACCCTGACCACATCGAGAAGCACTGACAGGTGATCGAGAACAACAAAAAAAGCATAGAAATGTTTCACATCCTGCCGCAGGTGGTGTGATCTGGTTCTACTCACACACACCAACACCTGTTTGAAGTGAGATAAATACCCAGTGATAATGAGATGTGGAATCATCTGTTTAAAGGCCAGAATTAGCACCACGTTACATTTGAATTGACTTTAATTGAACACATAATTCACCTTGCAGAGATCCAGGGTCCTGCTCAAATGTGCGCCAGGGAACCTTCGTCCCTGAACAGTAAACTACCTCATGGCGGCTTGTGCTCTGTCATAGACTGGCAACAACAATGCGCCCAAGCTGCTCCTCCTTAAGAGAGATAGCACCAATACCCAAGGCCGAAACATCCGTGTAAACTCAGTGTGCTGCTCTGTGATGCTAGTTCAAGCCAGATACTTGGCATCTCATCTTGGGTGCAAGTTCATCAATGTTTGGGGTCAGGCTCTGAGCTGAGGAGATCCTCAGGATTGAGTGAAGGTGTGCGTGCAATATACCGACGGGCCAGATCTAATAGTAATTAGTAGTAATAGTAGTAATAGTAAATCTACCACGGGCCTGATTTGGCCCGCGGGCCTTCTACATTTTCTAACTGTAAAAGCTGGTTTAATAGGAAGAGGAAATTACCTCAAAGAGACTTATTACAAAAAAAAGAACGGAAACATTTAAAAAATACACATCCTGACAGCTGAGAGGACAGATAAAAAGGGATGAAAGACTACACAAAGACACAAAATAACCAGAAGGAGACAGAAAATGACGATTAAAAGACACAAAATGACTACAACTTTTAAAAGATACACATCCTGACAGCTAAGAGACAAGTGACAACTACAATGGGACACTCAATAACTACAGAAATACACTACCTCAAAAGAGACAAACAATCACCACAAGGACACGAAAAACGACTTAAAAAACACAAAAACTTAATCCTAACCCTCATCTTGATGACTTAGAGACGCATGACAACACAAAAGAGACACAAAATGACTACAAAAACACACAAGACATGCAAGAGATACACATTATGACAACTAAGGGACATATGACAACAAAAAAGGGACACATTATGATTACAAAAACAAAGGAAACATTTAAAAGATACACTTCCTTAAAACTAAGAGAGCTAGACAGCAAGACACAAAATACCTAAAAATAGACCGAAAATTACTAAAAAAGACACAGAAAACTTTAAAAAGATACAAAACCTGACATTTGAGAGACACATGACGGATAAAATGTAACACAGAATAACAAAAAAGAGACACAAAATTATACAAAGAGGGAGAAAAGAGTTCACAACATCCCATCCTGACAGCTAAGAGACACATCACTACTAATATGGGAAACAGAATGACTACAAAATGACTCAAAAGGGCCTCAAAGTGTTACAAAATAACTAGAAGGAGACAGAAACTGACCACAAAGACACATTTAAAAGACACACATCCTGACAGCTGAGAGACACAGAATGACCTCAAAGAGACCACAAATCAACCCAAAGACACAACATCAACTAAGTCATCTTCACCTCTTTTTGTCGTTAGAGCTTCAGAGAAGTTTCCTCTTGTATTTTCCTTTATCTGATAAAAAAGGAAATATTCTAATTGTCCAATAAGCTGCTTATAATGAGAACGACATGCATCCACTGATGAGGAGACGTCAGTGGAAGTACTGCGGTTTAATACAAGTATGTATATGTACAGGCTAATTATTGACCACCCACACTTCCCTGCAAGAGGTCACTTCCCCACACACACACACACACACACACACACACACACACACACACACACCCAGAGGCTCGCCTTAACCAGGATATCAGCCATAGCTATGTTTTATTTATATATGTTACTTGGCAAAGGATTCACACACAGATTGAACTGGAGCATTCATGCATGCAGATGCACTTGTACACAAACAAACACACACACACACACACACACACACACACACACATACACACACACATTACACACACACACACACACACGCAGAATAACATCTCAAATGTCAGGTGTGTGTTTCTTCTCTTTTCATGGCAAACATTAGATTTATACAAACTGAACGATGGTTTCATTGCAGGTAAAACCACACTGACATTTATATTCTGTCAAAAACAGGAAGAAAATGTGTTTGTGTGAGTGTGTGTGTGTGTGTGTGTGTGTGGTTATTATAGCCCACTGCAAACCGACCTACAAAACACCCACAGCCCTTCTGCAAAATATAGCTTCTCTTTGCAAAACAACATTGAAGGACTCTTTAATTGTTGGATTAAAGCAAACTGACTTCTGTATTTTCCGTTCACTCGGTCACCTTCGTGTTTTTGTGGTTCAATAAAACAGGTCACAGATATTTTTCTCAGAAGCCAAAAGGTTCCAGGTGCACTTCCTGCTAACGTCACTCCTTCAAACAGCAGATAGCAGATTATGTGCTCAGAAACCTTCATCATTTACACTCTGCTATCAAAAAGTCCTTCCACTTATTAGCATTATAGGAAACCAGTAATCAGGAAGTTTAAAGTGATTCTCGCTATTTCTGAAAAAAGGTGTTAGAAAAGGTGAGAAAGGGAAGCTAATCACCACATATCCTGTTAGAGACGTGTTGGCTGCGGCTAAAGGTCAACATTTTCCACTAATAAAGAGGCCCTATTCTTCTTCTGTGGTATAGGTTTTTTTTGTAGAGTCCAAACCTTTTTCACTGAGCGTCACATACAGACAAACTGGGCCCCTCACTAGAGGTATATTGCCCAATAAGTTAAGTTATAACTTGGCAAAATCAAATGTAGGAGAATTATTCTTGATAATTGAATATGCTTAAAGAAAAACAACAGCCTACATCACAGGGTTAATGTCAGGAGAAGGACAAGTCATCAGGACCCAAATGCAGAAGAAGTATGACCAAAAGGCGAGCTTTGTTAAATGAAAAGTTGTTCCTAAAAAAAAGTAGAAGACTGAACAAGTAGGCATGATCAACAAAAGGAGAAGGAGCAATCAAAATCTACTCTGTAGCGTGGAGGACGCAGGAGAGCAGACGAGGGAAATCCAGAAAACAGACGGAAACCAGGGAAACGATGAAGACGAACTGACAGAGAACAATAGGAGAGACAAGACTATAAGGCCCAATTCCAAACCCAGAGAGGGCAAAAGTACACACATCCTTTACTCAAGTGAAAGTAAAGAAGTATGGGCTTTGAAATGTACTTCAGTAAAAAGTACCCATAACTCCCAGCTGTTTTAAAGAGTACCTGACCTCCCTTTATATGAATAGAACAATAATGTCATTGTTAGCTAATGAATGTTTCCATGCTGAACAACGGCAACATGACAACGTTTTCATTGGTCCCTCTTCTTTAGAGAAGACCAGGAAATGATGGATACACGGATCGTGTTCAAATCAATAGGCACGCAATGACTCTAAATAATAATGATCACGCCACCAAACACACATTCAAACTAAAGGAACCAGCCTGTTTGGAAAATGGAAGAAGTAGAAAGTACAGGTATTTGTGTTCAAGATGTAAGAAGTAGAAAGTACAGGTATTTGTGTTCAAAATGTAAGAAGTAGAAAGTACAGGTATTTGGGTTCAACATGTAAGAAGTAGAAAGTACAGGTATTTGTGTTCAAAATGTAAGAAGTAGAAAGTACAGGTATTTGGGTTCAACATGTAAGAAGTAGAAAGTACAGGTATTTGTGTTCAACATGGAAGAAGTAGAAAGTTCAGGTATTTGGGTTCAAAATGTGAGAAGTAGAAAGTACAGGTATTTGTGTTCAACATGGAAGAAGTAGAAAGTACAGGTATTTGTGTTCAACATGGAAGAAGTAGAAAGTACAGGTATTTGGGTTCAAAATGTGAGAAGTAGAAAGTACAGGTATTTGTGTTCAAAAGGTAAGAAGTCAAAGTAAAAAGTCAAACTCCCCTCTCTCCGGTAGAAACAGGAAATGCCGTAACTCTTCGGAACAACGGTTTCAAATCAGCATCTCATGGAATTAAAAATAACAAAAAATAAAACTCAAAAATCTTTAATGGCGTTTCTTTTTTGAAAAACTCTTTTAGTTTTAAAATCTGATGTTTATAAGCAGCTTAGTTTTTGCAACAGTCCCTGCAAATATACACAACGTTATCATAAAATGCACACATTTACCGTCTTTTAGACTCAACTCGGGTTTATGATCCTAAGTAAAAAAAGGAAAGGGTATAGTGTGTAGGGGGCGGTTTGGAATTGGGCCTAAATACACAAGACTAATCACAAGACAAGACACAGATGGAGAGGGGAGGTGAAACACAATCAGACAATGAGAGAGGAGGGAAAACACAGGAAGTAAAACCAGACAAGACACAAGGAGGAAAATATATTTCAAAATAACACAGGAAACTATCAACATACAGTAAACCCATAATCATGACAGTTAAAGGGGACCTATCATGCAAAATGCACTTGTTGATGTCTTTTTTACATAAATACGTATCCCCGGTGTGTCAGAGAACTCACGCAGCATCAGAAAATAAAACCCTCTCTCTTTTCCTCCGTACCCAAATCTCTAAAAACGGGGGAACAACGGAGCTGATCCAGATTTACGTCCGATATGACGTAATATCTGAAATGTGGACCCACGGCCCTATCAGAAACGTTGCTATCAGAAACAATGCCCGACTGTTTTGGACGTAATATGGTCGGTGTTTACATTAGCATCGCTAACACTCAGAGCTAACCTGTACTGGAAAGCATGTGTGTGAAGAAGCAGGAAATAAAAAGGAACTCACCTTGTGGTATAACCGGCAAGAGAGAAAGCCTTTGAGCTCCATACTGTTTCAGAAAGAATCCTTGATCTAATAATCCTTGCGTTTGATCACCGCAGCATTTTAGACAGCATCTGCCGGGTTTACTTACATGGATAAAACTCTTAATTTGAAAAAGTACATGACCAAAACTTTATTCAGAAACCAAATTTCTGAGCCCTAGCATTCCATATCTAAAGTTACTATCAAGTTGCATCATGGGAAGTGTAATATCCTGTGTATATTTTACAGTTTGACCCCAATTAGGGAGCACCGAAATACTGTTATTACGCTGAAACAAACACTATGTAAATAAATTCATAGCAAACTGCAAGAAAGTTGGTTTTAACTCTTATTTTGAAAAGGTACATGACCCAAGATGCCCTAACTTCTGAGCCACAGCTACTGCTATAAAAACACACTATCAAGTTGCATCATGGGAAGTGTAGTATCCAGTGTTTTTTTTTTAAGTTTGACCCCAATTAGGGACCACCGAAGGACCCTAATACTGTTTTTACATTGAGACAAACACTATGTAAATAATCTCATACCCAATTACATGTATTAGTCAGTATTTTCAATACATAGAGACTGTAAATATTAAAGTGAATGTCCATATTACTTTTTTGGCATTGGTTAACATATTGATTTTTTACTACTTGCACTATATATTTTTAATTCAGCTTCACTTTCTGCTGCACAAAGTTGGTTTTAACTCTTATTTTGAAAACAAACATGACCAAAACTACCCTAACTTCTGAACCACAGCTACTGCTATAAAAACACACTATCAAGTTGCATCATGGGAAGTGTAGTATCCAGTGTTTTTTTTACAGTTTGACAAAAATTTGGGGCTAAAAGTCATAATCTTTGATGGGAAACAAGCCTACGCAGGGACGTGCACAGACATTTTGGGGGGCGGGTGCTCAAGTGAGAAAAAGGGCTCTTCCCAGAATCATTTATAAAAAAATGTTTTAAAACAAAAAGTTAAATATAGTTGCACATCTCTGACTTACTGACCAATTTATTTTAATACCCTCACATTCACGCAATTGTTTAATACTCAACAGAATTCTACAAAATAATCAGCTAACACAGAGACAATGGTCTTCTTTAGTATTCACTATGCACAAGAGCAGACAACAAACTAGTCAAATTAATAGTTATTAAATGAGCAGCCAACAATCAAAATGATGAAGTTACTGTTTAAGGACATTACAGGCAAAAATCGTTTTTTCATGTAGGCCTATACTTGTTATTTTTGGTCTATTTTGCTTCCATGTTTTCTTTCACTCTAATGGAAAGTCATAATTTCACATAATTTCACTTCCACGAAACACATATAATGGTATTCGTTTTACTACCATGTCTGAATTCATCTATAGATTTAAGCTAATCTGCATTTAAACATAACATTTCAGGGGAACATACTGACTTGAGCAACTATCTGGGGAAGTTGTAGGTGTTTTTTTTGATTTATCCTTTTCACCTACAATGCCTTGGTAACTGCATGCAAATTAGCGCATTTTAATTAGGCCTAGTTAACGCCTAATTTGCATATCAATGTGGCGATTGTGATGACGTTATTAGATACACATTTTACTGTAGGCTATTCACTTTAAGTGTCTCCCCTTAAGTAGGCTACAGTACATTAGCCTGTATGCCCATAATAAATTGCCTTAGCTAAACCTTGAGCTAACTTATCCATTAGCTAGTAGCCTACCTTAGTTAACTATATTTGTTATTGTCTTTTAGCTAATTAGCTTAAACTCGAGGCACTGGCAGTTTAGTAATTTGTTCATCACCAGTCACCTTCAAACAAGCCAAGAAAAGCCGGCATAACATGGCACTGTAAAGTGGGAGATGCTGCTACCTGTCTGTCTGAAGGGACTGCCGCTGTCCGCACCGCTGTGCAGGAGACGTGGAGGGAGGGAGGGAGGGAGGGTAGGGAGAGCTACGGAACTTCACAGTCTAATCTTCCGACCTGATCTTTTAATTTTGTATTCAATCAATATATTTTTGGAAAGTGAAACTGTGTGCAAACAGCAGTAGATATATATTCATTTATAAAAAATAAAAAAAGGGGGGAAAAAGGGCACTTTCTCTGGAGGAAGAAAAAGGGCAGGGCTCAAGCCCACTTTGATGTCTATGTGTGCACGTGCCTGAGCCTACGTGTCATGATAGTCTCAATGACACAGTTCAGAGTCAGCTGCTCGACAACCTTCATATCACATGATCAGCAGCTGATAGGGAAACTTCAGAGAGGAAGCAGTGCTCTGAATAAACACCATAGAAGAAGAAGAAGAAGTCAGTCTACTCTCTGATAAAAGCTCTTTATTCCGATTTCTTGTCTTTCTTCTGCTGACATTTTGGACTCCCACTCACCGGATCCAGAAGGTGAAACTGTGTTCTCTCACTTTCCTCTGAAAAGCACAGAAATAACCACAAACTACGAACAGAAACTCACTCACTCACACACACACACACACACACACACACACACACACACACACACACACACACACACACACACACACACACACACACACACACACACACACACCACACGCACACGCACACACACACACACACACACACACACCACTTCCTGCTGTTCCCAGAAAAGCTACCGATGTTTCTAAAAAGAAGAAGCTGACATTTGCCCTTCCTCTCTCGCTCTGTTTCACACATGTTTTCTGATGCAAAGACCACTCATGTAACAGCGCTCCAACACATTGTACGTGATAGGATAAGGGGCGGGATATCACTAAGCTGGTTGACCAATCACAACAGAGCCGGCCAGCTAACCAATCAGAGCAGACTGGGCTCTGGTTTCAGACAGAGGGGAAAAGAGGTGCTGCAGCACAGGCAGTATGAGAAAATAAAGAGCTGTTTGAACATTAAAGCATGGAGACATGTCACAGAAGAGCATCTTGCATATGTTGGCCAATTAGCATACGTTGCATTAATAAGCATTATAGCCTATGGCCTAGGGCGGCTTGGCAGATTTGGACAATTTCGAAGAGGTTTTAGGGGTTATTGAGTCCATTTCTGACATTTTCAGTCCCAACAATGACAGTTTTAACCTGAAAATGTCCATATTTGTTCTCCCTTTTGACGGATTTTGATTAATTTTGGGTAGATTTTGAAGATTTAGAGGACTCTGGATCATATGGATTGGACAGATTCCCACAGACAAAGGTAACAAAGGCCCGAGTGTATAACAGTGTACATGACAGGATGTATGATTACCTAGAAGAGCATCAGGACTGTTTTAGGCATGTGATAGCTATGTGATTAACATGATGATTCAGCCTCTATGGCAGGGCTTCTCAAACCAGATCCGGACCGAACTGCAAATCAATCCGGACCGAACCCTGTGTCCCATTTTAAAAAATAAAAATTATACAAAATAAAAAAATAAAAACGTTCTGATTCTGATGTAAATTAATGTATATTTTCTTGTGTCTGACGCGTTGTGAGAATGAACGTGCATATATATTTACTTGTGTGCGTAAGCGTGACACGCATTGCAGACCGCAAGTTAACCGCAAGTTTACCTTGACTTTCTAATGCTTCTCATGCCTTTTTTGCCGAGGTTCAAGGCATTGGCTACAGACAAACAGTGCCATTTCTCCCACTAGTTCAAGCCACCATACTGTATGTATGTATTGAATGTGTGTGTGTATACAGGGGCGCCGTTTGCCGACAGGCAAGGGCTTTGACCAGAAGGGGGCCCCCAAAGAAGGCAGATTAAGAAGGTCCACAGCAACGACAACATGAAACACCCTTTAATTTACTGCAAAGACATGTCGAGAAACCCCCTCAAGGCGGCCCCATGCATAGCGCGCCGTAAGAAACTGCTTCTTAATTTCAGTTTCGTTGCTCCGCTCCGCTCCGGGGGGACCAGTGACCTTGTATAAAATTCATAGGGGACCTTTAATAAAAAAGTACCCCTGCTCTATGGAGATAGACATATGACAAGCATGATCATTTCTGACGTGGAGCTAATCTGAACTAAACATTGAATACTGCTTTCTATTCCTCCATCTTGTGACTGTGTAACTCCCTCTCTTGGATATCAGCATGTGAAGGACACTGTTCAGGAACTAGTTGATGCTCTGTATGTGATGACTACTTCCATTCTGGAGAGGATCATGAATACATGGATCCTGAGATTGAAGCTCAGGTCGGGGACCAGTGAGATTTTTCAGTCCATTTTCATCTTTTGCTCTCTCTAACGGTCCAACACTCCTCATGGTAGTCAAGATCAGCCCACAGAGAGCACAGATACTGTATGGTCACTTTCAGGTTAAAACTGCCATATTTGATCCTGAAAATGTAACAAATGGACTCAGCATCCTCAATAACCACCAAAAGCACTCCAAAAGTGTCCAAAATGTTCAAGCTACTTTTAAACTATTATCTGCATATGCTAATTCTTGCTAACTTATGCTAATTTTGCTACAAATGCAGGTTAGCATCCGGCAGTTTTTATTTGCCGTTGACCCTACTATACATTCAGATTCAGGACCCTATAAGAGATAAGATAAGATAAGACTTTATTTATCCCGAAGGAAATTGTTGTGCCAGAGTTACAACAATACAATAAACACAGCAGCACAATAATAAAACTGTACTCTAAAAGTGCAGAAAAGAGAGCAATTAAATAACTACAGGAAACACAGACGGTCACATCATTAATGTAAAACACTGTACAGTGACGAGCAGTAACTACTTTTATTGAAGATCTTGTTCTTGAGTAAAAGTCGCAGTACTCAGATCTTGTACTTGAGTAAAAGTAGAAGTACTCAGATCTTGTACTTGAGTAAAAGTAGAAGTACTCAGATCTTGTACTTGAGTAAAAGTAGAAGTACTCAGATCTTGTACTTGAGTAAAAGTAGAAGTACTCAGATCTTGTACTTGAGTAAAAGTAGAAGTATTCAGATCTTGTACTTGAGTAAAAGTAGAAGTACTCAGATCTTGTACTTGAGTAAAAGTAGAAGTACTCAGATATTGTGCTTGAGTAAAAGTAGAAGTACTCAGATCTTGTACTTGAGTAGAAGTAGAAGTACTCTGATCTTTTAATTGAGTAAGAGTACAAGTACTCAGATCTTGGTACTTGAGTAAAAGTAGAAGTACTCTGATCTTGTACTTGAGTAGAAGTAGAAGTACTCTGATCTTGTACTTGAGTAGAAGTAGAAGTACTCTGATCTTTTAATTGAGTAAAAGTAGAAGTACTCAGATCTTGGTACTTGAGTAAAAGTGGAAGTACTCTGATCTTTTAATTGAGTAAAAGTAGAAGTACTCAGATCTTGTACTTGAGTAAAAGTAGAAGTACTCTGATCTTTTAATTGAGTAAAAGTAGAAGTACTCAGATCTTGGTACTTGAGTAAAAGTAGAAGTACTCTGATCTTTTAATTGAGTAAGAGTAGAAGTACTCAGATCTTGGTACTTGAGTAAAAGTAGAAGTACTCTGATCTTGTAATTGATTTGTTGTGCCAGAGTTACAAAAATACAATAAACACAGCAGCACAATAATAATAAAACTGTACACTAACAGTGCAGTAAAGAGAGCAATTAAATATCTACAGGAAACAGACGGTCACATAATTAATATAAAAAACTGAGCAGTATTGAGTAGTGCAAAAAAACGTAGTGGCAGATACATAATTGCTCGTTATTATGAGCTGCAAACAGGCTATCTGGGTCACCTTTTTTTGTTTGACTCCCCCGTTGTTTTGTCTCTCACTTCCTCCCCTTCTCTCACCTTCCCACATGTTAAAGCCCACTCTCTCTCTCTCTCTTTAACACCTTTGTGGCAGGAAGTCATTGTTTACATGTAAGCATTATCAACCTCTTACTATCAAACAGACACCATGTGAAGAATTACGTGTCAAACTACACCTAATATATGAATTTAAAATAAATAATAATACATAAATGTAGAATAATGACTAACGAGCTAGTTTGAATTAAAGTCCTCTAATTATTTTTTAGATTACACCCATATTACCCTGTATTCACAGCCATATTACCCTGTATTCACAGCCATATTACCCTGTATTCACAGCCATATTACCCTGTATTCACAGCCATATTACCCTGTATTCACACCCATATTACCCTGTATTCACACCCATATTACCCTGTATTCACAGCCAGGTTACCCTGTATTCACAGCCAGGTTACCCTGTATTCACAACCATATTACCCTGTATTCACAGCCAGGTTACCCTGTATTCACAGCCATATTACCCTGTATTCACACCCATATTACCCTGTATTCACAGCCAGGTTACCCTGCATTCACAGCCAGGTTACCCTGTATTCACAGCCATATTACCCTGTATTCACAGCCAGGTTACCCTGTATTCACAGCCATATTACCCTGTATTCACACCCATATTACCCTGTATTCACACCCATATTACCAGGTTACCCTGTATTCACACCCAGGTTACACTATATTTAGACCCATATTACACTGTATTCACACCCATATTACACTGTATTTAAACCCATTTTTACACTGTATTTACACCCATATTACACTGTATTCACACCCATATTACCCTGTATTTAAACCAATTTCTACACTCTACTTAAACCCAGGTTACACCCATATTACACACTTATTACTACATGGACACAGCCTGTCAATTGACCTTTTCCCCCAGGATACAGAGACCATTTAAGGGCTAAAATTGGCTCAACAGTGACCAAATACAACATTAAAGTGCTCTTAAAAACAGAATAAAATAACATTTATAAATAATATAATACCTTTCAAAGAGCCATAGTGCATACTAGCTCATAATACTTTCTACTCAAGTAGTATTTATATATGTGAATGCAGTATATCTACTTTAATTGAGTCATTGAAGATAAATAAGATAGAAAGGCACACAAGTGTGACGTTGACTCAACCTAAAAATCATCCTTTTCTTTTACAGCAAACTCTAGTTCAAGTTAATCTATCAAACTTCTTTTCTATGAATTTTACTACAAAATGCTGCTGAGATCCATTCTTGTGTTTCGTCATCATCATCGTGACACACACACACACACACACACACACACACACTATCTTCATCTCTATAACCAGTAAAACCAGAACACACACACGTTATCTCTCTCATCGTGATCACCACTCACTTCCCGTCACTCATTCATTCATTTCGCTGAAGAATAATGTTTAAAAAGCTCATCCTAAACACAGATTATAAAACATAAAACGTACCTTTCTCCTCTCACGATGCCGGCTGTCTGTGGATTCATTCAAATTGTACTTTAAAAAGTCCTTCTGCTTCCCTTTCTGGTTGTAAAGTGACGTATGGAGCACTTCTCAGTAAAGAAACACTGAACTGTGGTGGGTGTGGTTCCCCTAACCCTCACGGATGATTAATCATGTTTCAAGAAGTGTGACCGAGCAGGGGAAACCCTTCTTTCTCTTTTCTCGTTAGTCTGTTCTATGAACGCTTTATCACTGAGATCCTGCATTCATACATATAAATATGACTTAACCCTTGTATGGTGGTCTGTGGGACCCGTTTTCATTATTTATCTAAAGATAATTCTATCCAAGCTGCACATTCGGGTCGAGACACAATAAATAAAGCTTCGCCAGTTTGGGTCCTTATCACAACTGATCAAGGTGGCCAAAAGATTCTCTGCTCAGAGGGCCTTGCAAATGATTCTGGAAGAGAGAGAACTATTTGATCATGGTGTAGAGGAAGAGGAAGAGGTTTCAGAAAGTGAGGATCTGACAGTGACATTGAAGAAGAGGAAGAGATTGAGCTAGTTACAAAGAAAAGACTCACAGGACCAGCCGGTCAGCGGGCAAAAAAACGTGTAGCACTTGAATTCATTAATGTGATCTAACTAATGTAAAAGGGCAAATATGAACCATATATGCTGTTTATATTGCTTGTAATTGAGATGAAGCAAACATCTGTTGAGTATTTTAACATCAAATAGTTTGTTTGTGTTGAATTGAAGCCCAAAAAGGCAGCGGGTCCACCAGACCCACGAACACTGGCTGAGTAACACAAATATGAACACCACACAAGGGTTAAGAAGGAGTACACAAGTATTATTGGCTAGGTGTAATCAAAGTATTAAAAGTAAACAGACTTATATGCACTATGGCTCTTTTAGAGGTATTATATCATATTTAAATGTTTTGTTATTTGGTTTTTAAGAGCACTTTAATGTTGTATCTGGTCTTTTTTTTGCCAATTTTAGCCCCTTAATGGTTTCTGTATCCTTGGGGAAAAGGTAATTTGACAGGCTGTGTCCATGTGGTAATAAGTGTGCAATATGGGTTTAAATACAGTGTAATAATGGGAGTAAATACAGTGTAATAATGGTGTAATAATGGGGGTAAATACAGTGTAATAATGGTGTAATAATGGGGGTAAATACAGTGTAATAATGGTGTAATAATGGGTTTAAATACAGTGTAATAATAGGTTTAAATACAGTGTAATAATGGTAGTAAATACAGTGTAATAATGGTGTAATAATGGGGGTAAATACAGTGTAATAATGGGAGTAAATACAGTGTAATATTGGTGTAATAATGGGGGTAAATACAGTGTAATAATAGGTTTAAATACAGTGTAATATGGCGAAAGAAAATTAAAAAAAGACGGAAAAATACTGAAGTTACTCTTTAAGGCAAAGTCAGACAAGGCACACACTCAGGATTTAGGGGATTACTTCGACTAATACATTATTTTATTTCATACAGTGTGTGTGTGTGTGTGTGTGTGTGTGTGTGTGTGTGTGTGTGTGTGTGTGTGTGTGTGTGTGTGTGTGTGTGTGATGTCTGTGTTATATCTAGTAAAGAGTGTCGCTTTCTGTTTTTATAAAGTTATTTCCCTTTTGTATCGAATGGGGTTTGAGCTCCTGTTTTGATTTATTAAACTACATCCTTCTGTTTTTGCAAATCAGTTTCCTCCTTCTGTTTTTCTCCAGGTTATTTGAACTTTGTGTTGCTTCCCTTTTCCCCCTAGAATATCAGGGACCGTAACCATGGATGTATAATAAGAACTGGACACAGCGTGGGAGGCGGGGTCTCGTTCTTTCCTATGAGAGCTGCTCATTGGCTCATGAGGACAAAATGGCACAATTTTTGAGAGAGCGAAACGTCACAGATTACCCATCATGCCTAGCTGTCGGAGCAGAAGAACCCGTATATGCGCTCACAGAGCATGCGCCCCTTAAGCCCCGCCCTCCGAGCTCCCACTCTCGGCTCAATAGAATGAATGGAGAGAGAAAATAAATCTAGATTCGGCTTTTAGTGCATTTTACAACTTTAAGGACCGAATGATTCTAAGGGCTATAACATAATTCATACTGGGTAGTTTATTTAGTTAAAAAAAAATTATCCACCGATTTACAGACGTCTCTTTCTCCATGTTAGTCAATGGGAAAAAGTCTTTCTGGACCGGGTGACGTCACGGACTGATACGGAAGTTGCAGTTCCGCCGTTTGGACACAAGGAACTTTGGGCACAGAGTCCGGCGCACTTCCTGTGGGCTTGAACTTAACACACATGTTTGCCTTATTCTGTTTTGAAAGGTTGTTTATAAAGATTCAGATTGTATGACACTTTGTATTGACTTTGGCGCCCCCTAGTGGTATTAAAAAGCTACTAGAAATACACATTTTTGGCCCAAAATATGGTCCCATAGTCACATATCAAACCATGCTAGCTGATGAGCAGACAGACCATAATAAGCTGTCAATCCAGATCTTTCTGCTGCACGACAAACCTTTAATCAACATTAGTGTTTTACAGATTTTAGAGAAACACATCAGAGGTTAAACTTTCACTTTCGGCCACAAACTATTTCACTTCGTCTTTTTAAAAACCGTGAAACTTCACGTTTCTCTGTTTGTGTGCAGGCTCTTAGCAAAGCACATGCAATAAACATAAGCCAATACA
>CM062266.1:37714876-37767376 GCA_031216635.1 Dissostichus eleginoides | reverse complement strand
TCTAGACATTGTAATAATCACAACACATTTTTTTTGAGGCATTTTACTTACTTGAATCTGACAAATCAAGTCCAATAAAACAAAGAGATGCTGCTCGTTTGAAAATTCGGAAGTTGTGTGAGTGTATGGCCAGAGAGCAGGACCTATAAACACATTTACTACCCATCAGGATTGTGCTAATAACGTTATTCTGAGAGTTATTTTCCTCGGCATTACGAATGCGGATCTGACCCACGGGACCGCGCCGCCCGGCACGTTCATGTGACGTGTTCAGTACTACATGAGTTTTACATTTACCCATGATTGCACAATAAGAACGGATTATATGATTATATGAATACTTTCGCGACGTTTCGCTCTCTCAAAAGTTGGGCCATTTTATCTTCATGCGCCAATGAGCAACTCTCATATGAACGAGGCCCCGCCTCCCACGCTGTATCCAGTTCTTATTATACATCCATGATTTTTGGTGACCACAATCCGCTCTAATCCTTGAAGTTCCATGCCTTTGGTCGCATTATTGGTATGTTCAATTGATATACACATAGTGTTCTTTCATTTCCAGTTAATACGTGAAGCAATTAATAATGTTTATAGAGAATATTTTTGGGACGATAGTTAATGTGTGTTGTAAACTCCTCTGTAGAACTACAGTTAGCTACAGCCATCATGTTGTGCTACAGCCACGTGGGTGAATGTCCTTTGGTGTTAATTCAATGTATGATGTATAATGTGTGTTTATACGTACGTAGGACGACACAGCATTATTATACAGAACATATGTGTGGTATTCCCACATTGGTCTTAAGTAAGTAAAACATTATTATATATATAAATATTCAAAATACATTTAAGAAAATCCCACAGCAGACATGTATATCTTTATCAGTATTTCCTTTATTTTTATTGGTTGAAATCACAACAAAAACATACATTTGTACACAATCTGTGTCCTAATCTACCCTTGTTTTTAAATGGACTTCACAAAAGGAACGTCACACATCTAGACGTCTACACGGTATATAAAGTATATATGTGCGTATATATACTTTGGTCATTTGGTCACATTTTTTGTTTTTATAGTTAGTTATTATTATTTCAAAATAAAAGCATCTCCTGACCCTGAAACCTTATCACAATAAAACACTGAACATTTCTTTTGTCTTTTTATTTAACTGTTTTTATACAGAACTAGCATAATGCCCTAAAAATAAAGCATGTTCAAACACTCTAATATGCTGAATTATAGATTTACATATATTTATAGAGATAGATATACTTTATTCTTTAAGAAAATACTCAGGATGTTTGCATCGTGTGTAGATTCGCAGAAATAAAGTGGATAAATAAGCTGTTGTGTGTTATCTGTCGGCTATGTTGTGTTTCTGAAGATGCTCTTTATTAATGCTTCTTTTGTTCAGGTTTTGTTATGTGCTTAACGACAAAAATAACTTCTGTGCACGTTGGGAATCTGTCCTTGGATTTCGCTTGGCAGTCTGCACTAAGGCAACGATCGAGGAGAAAATTCATTCAGGGAAACAAGAAACAAAAACACACTTTCCAACAGCCACACGTAAAAAAAAACACACACACTGTCGTTTTTACAGGTGAGGGGATTAGTTGCCAGATCTGCCACTGTTTGAGATCCTGTAACGCACCTTTAAGGAGTTTAAACTGCAGAAAAACCTGTGTTAAAATGTGCTTGTGTGTGTGTCTTTGTACTGCTATCTTTGTGAGGACACACACGGGTTATTAACCTTTGGAGTGAGGACTATTTTGCAGAGTGAGGACATTTAGGCTGGTTGTCAATTTGTTTTGACTGCAATGGCCTCCAGAGGTTGTTTAAAAGCTTCTCTCAAAGTTTCAGACTGGTCCTCAGAGAAATGTTAAACTGAGAGTAGGTGTGTAATTACTTTTTTTTTCATCTGAATACACACACTTTTGCTCTCCATCTCCCCCTAGTGACTTTGCTGATTTATTGCAGCAGAGCAACTTCTCCAGAAAATATTCATACACATTTTACTCTCTATCGCCCCCTTGTGACATTGTCAATTTATTCCACAATAAATAGTGTGTATGTGGTATGTGTGTGTGTGTGTGTTGTGTGTGTGTAACACTGATCGCAGTCGTTTTGCTGGAGGATGAAGGCAATGTGGTCACCAGCATTGACCTGTCTTTCTGCAAACCTCACAATTTATTCACCAAATAATCGACATTTTCTCCCCAAAATCTTAAAAAAGTTACCCACATTTTCTAATTTAGAGATTATTCAGACTTTTATGGAATAACTGAAATGTTGCAGGTATGAAGTCCACCAACTTTCGCCCCCAGATAAATGCAGAATTGTTGCATTTAAACACAACACTAACACATTAAAGGCTAGTATAGATCATTTTTAAACGAGCATGTGACTATTTGCTACTGGTTGTTAGCAATATGTGTTTCCTTTATCATTATAAATATCATATGCTCATTGTCTTGTACATTTAACAAGGTTTTTCTTTGTGTTTTCACAGTAAAACTCTGGTCAAAACAACCCATTGGTTCTGATATTGCCGACTAGTTCGTTGGTGTTCAGATCAGGGGAGCACATGTTCAACCCCCACTGCAGTCAGCATGTCGTTGTGTCCCTGAGACACTTCACCCCAAATTGCTCCTGTGGGGATTTCCACAGTATTGAGTATGTAAGTCGCTTTGGATAAAAGCGTCTAACAAGTGACATGTGATGTCATGTAATGTTTACCGAAACTACAATTGTTTTTTGTACAATAAAAACTATATCTAACCCCACTCAAAATGAGGAACTATTGGTAACTTAACGTGGATGTTGACCCCTGTACTTCTGGGTAATTAACCAGAACTCAAATCATGTGTCCATTGCCGTAAGAGATGCACATTGTTGTTGTCCATTTAACTTTAAAATGTTAGTAGTGGAAGAAGTACTAACATCTTTTACTCAAGTAAAGGTAAAAGTACTCTGTTACAAATACAAATCCATTGTTTTGTACATTTAACAACAGATTTTCTGCATTTGTTCGGTTACATTCAGGTCAAAACAACATTTCTATTTGACCCCCAATTGAATTCTGATTCTAAGTTAGGAACTATTGGTAACTTAACCTGGATGTTGACCCCTGTGCTTCTAAACTCATGTCCTTTGCCCTAATAAAAGTAATTTGCAGATTGTTTTTGTAGAAGTTCTAAGATCTTTTACTTAATTACAAGTGAAAATCCACTGTTTGTATATTTAACAACACATTTTTAGTGTTTTTAAGGTTAAACTCAGGTCAAAACAACCCATTGGGACTGATATTGTTTCTATAATACCCCAAGTGCAATTATATTGTGTTTCTAAGAACTATGGGCAACTTAACCTGGATGTTGACCCCTGTACTTCTGGGCTATTAACCCAAACTAAATTCAGGTGTCCTTTGCCCTAATAAATTGAATTTGCACATTGTTTTTTTTCCATTTAACTTTAAATGTTTGCAGTAGTGGAAGAAGTACTAAGATATCTTACTTAAATAATAGTAAAAATACTCTGTTACAAGTGAACATCCTTTGTTTTGTACTTTTAACAGAGAAACGATGGGTAACTTCCCCCCCCCCTCACTATTCTCCCTCAGTAGTCTTGACGTTGGTACCCTCCGCTGCCGTCGAACGCAGCCTCGCTATTGGCTGCGCCCCCCCCCTCCTCCTCCTCCGACGGGGCTCTCCAGGTCCTCCCCCCCCCCGAAGGAGGTGTACGGCCCCCCCGCTGCGTCCTGGCTGGGGTCTGTGTATTCCTGGGAGAATAGAGCCGAGTCGGCGCCCAGTTTGTATCTCTGGAAGCCCAGGAAGGACTGACCAGCCTTGGGGGAGGAAGAAGGAGGAGGAAGGGTGAAAAAAGATGGAGGATAATGGTAGCGGAGAGTGTTAGAGCGGAAGGAAAGAGAGAAGGGGGGGGGAGAAAGAGAAGGAAACATTGATTAGTCGAAGTGAAAAGCTGGTGATTAGTTTTAGCGAGATATTCAGTCAGAGAGTTAGTTCTACAAGAAGCAGAAAGGCCAGTGTGAAGAACTATAAGATATAAGATATGTAAGAGATATATAAGATGGACCTTTATTCATCCCCGTGGGGACATTCAGTAGTTTCAGTAGTAACTGAACCTGGGAATGAGTCATCATTTTAGCATTTCCTGTCCCCTGGAATTCAATGGTGTACTGAATGTCGTTGTTATCCTGAAATATAACGGTGGTTAACACAAGCTCAAGAGATTTTAGTTCTACGATATGAATCACATCAGTAAATACCCCACTGAAGAATACAAAAATGGAGGATGCTGACAAGTGTCTTCAGTCTTTCTTTTGTCTTTCAACATAGTGTATGGAGGATGGAGGAGGAAGGGTGAATAAAGATGGAGGATAATGGTAGCGGAGAGTGTAGTTTTAGCGAGATATTCGGTCAGAGAGTTTGTTCTACAGGAAGCAGAAAGGACAGGGAACCTGGGAATGAGTCAGCATTTTAGCACTTCCTGTCCCCTGGAAGTCAATAGTTTTCTGAATGTGTTTTTGGTTGTCATCCTGAAATCAGGTCAGTAAATACCTCACTAGTGGATTTAAAGATGGCGGTTTCAACAAATGCCTAAATGAGACGACTAAACGATGGAAGGATTTATTAAGGTTTAGTTTCCTGAGTGTCTCGGGTCCTTTAGATCTAATGTGGTTCACTTTACCCCTCAGTCTGTCTTTCAACATCTTGTCCAGCTGGTTGGTTGCATTATATTAAAGTCAGTAATTATCTGATATAATAACAAAGGTAAAACCGTCAAAAAAATCTGATTGTTATTGGTTATTGTGGAATTTGGTATAATAACTTTTAACTTGATAACCCAATAACATGCATAAAGCAATTACAACCAGAACAGTGCATATGCTTCAAAGTAATTCAAAACTTTAATCAAATGTCTTAAAACTGTCTACTTTCTGGGAAAGCATGGACGTGCAATACTGATAACACCTTATTCTTTGTCTGTGCAATATGAGGCAGCAGCTGGTAACTTTGGTTAGCGTAGCTTAGCTTAGCCTAGCTTAGCATAAAGACTTTGGACAGTGGAATCAGTGAATATGGAGTCAGGAGAATGAAGAGAAAACCTTTTGAATGTAACTTTATCAAAAAGCAGAAAAAATACAAAACCTTTTCCAGCATCAAGCAAAGCGCTGGGTTAAGTTTTAACCAGAGTTGTTGCGTATAAAAACCAACCCTAATAAATCCTACGTTACAAATAGAAAGCAAAGCATCAATAACTCTGTAAACCCTGCACACAAACACACACTGGCAACATTTGAATATGAAGTAAAAACGTTTTGTTTACATGCTTTCTTCTAAATCGTTTGACTACTTTAGCTCTCAACATTTTTTGGTGAAGTGCACTTTAAAAACTCACGGAGCATTCGTTCCAAAAGAGATTAAAGGAATATAAGTGGGTGTTTAACGCTAGAAAATCTCAGCATTTGGCAAAAAAAGGTGTTGAGTCATCGTGAAGAGTGATCAACATTATCATGACAATCAGGAAAACAATATTTAACTAAAAACAACAACAATGACCCGACAACTGGTGCTCACACTGCTTGATTGTCATGTAAGCAGGTGTGTGTGAGTGTGTGTGTGTGTGTGAGTGTGAGTGTGTGTGAGTGTGTGAGTGTGAGTGTGAGTGTGTGTGTGTGTGTGTGTGTGTGAGTGAGTGTGTGTGTGTGTGTGTGTGTGTGTGTGTGTGTGTGTGAGACAGAATCAGACAAGAGGCTGATGGGGCTGGGGGGGGAACAGCTTGGTGTATTCCTCTTCAAACGACACATTCTTTAACTTCTCCATAGAGAAGAGAGTCTGAGCGCCCTGTGGGAATAAAGGCTCATGAGTTTACATGTACACACATCCAAAGAAGATGGAGAAAATGAGTCAAAACCTCTGCATTTTCAAGAGCTAATTGAGGAGGAGTTGAAAGGAGGGGTTGCAACTCATGGTCATCTCCATCATTGATTAACTGTGACAACTAGCCAATTAACAAATTATCCAATTAATCTATAAAAGTGGCTTTGTGTGCTAGAATTATCGTCTTGCATTGCATGTCTACACCATCCAAAAATATGTGCAGAATGTCATCACTTTTATTTATTTTATTATATTAGATATAAAGTGCATACTTTCATAATTAGCAGAGGAGTTCTTGACTTTTGGCCAAATAAGAGTGACTCTTTGACCGCCAACTTTTATTCATTTCATCCTTAAGTCCAAGTGGAAGTTTCTGCCGAAATTGAATTTGAATTACAGAAACAAACACAATCACACGCATCGAAACACTGACCAAAAAGAAGATCCATCAAGGTCTACACATTTCCAAAAACTCGGTCATATGTAACTTTAAAATTGTGAATAAGAAGAACCGCCTTGTTTTGTATGTCTCCTCCAACTAATGAAGTTACATTTAACATCCGTGTCTTTCCAAAATGTTTTATTCTATTAGATCATTGGAAAACAATCGTCATAATTAGCGTATGAGTTCTTGAGTTTTGTCCAAATACGAGGGACCTTTGATCGCCAAATCTGGATTATTTTATCTTAAAGTCCAAGTGGAAGTTTGTGTATGAATTGAATTCAAACTGAATTATAGAAACGAACATGTCGCTATTAGATATTTGTGCGAAATTGTAGTGATTAACCTAAGAGTTCTTGAGTTTTGGCCAAATACGAGGGTCCTTTGATCCCCAAATCCTTACAGAAAGTCCAAGTTTGCCTAAATTGAATTTAAATTGAATCAAAGAAACAACACACGGATCCAAACACTGACCAAAAAGAAGATCCGTCAAGAACTTTCATAAGATAATCAAGGAGGAATTAAATTCTTGACCCCGAGGTTTCTAATCAGTTCCTCCTTAAGTCCAAGTGGAAGTTTTTTCCTCAAATAAAGAAATGTCCTCAAGATATTTCTGAGACATTGTGTTCACGATAATCGATGGAAAGAAAACCAGAGAACATAATATCCATCCCTGTTTCCTAAAGTTTTGTCTGTCAAATAACCCAAATATGTTCACTTTATCATTGTATAAAACAGAGAAGAAGGAAATCTCCATATATGAGTGTCTGTAAAAATACCTTTTTGGCATTTCTTCATGACAAATCTATTGTCTAAAAAGATGGCCATTATCTTTGTAATTGTTGCAGATCTAGCTTTCTGGCTTGTTATGCCCTCCATTTCCACCAGGGGGCAGCTGTTGTGTTGTGTCTGCTGAGATGTGTGTGGGCTCTTACCCAGGAGAAGATGGAGAACACTTGCGTTTACGATAATTGATGGACAGACAAACTGAAGACATAATGTCCAGCATGTCCGTCAGTCTTTAACCGCAAGATATTCCTTTTATTATGATATGAAACAGAGAAAGGCAGGAAATCCCCATAGTTGAGAGGCGGCATTTCTACATGAAAAATGTCCTTTTTTACCAATTATCAAATAGTTGGTCACTGCTGTGAAAATACTGAATGTCCTCTTCCAATATCAGAGTAACATGATAACAAAGGTATCCCAACTGTAGCTGTGTACATGACAGGATGTATGATTACCTAGAAGAGCATCAGGACTGTTTTAGGCATATGATAGCTATGTGATTAACATGATGATTCAGCCTCTATGGAGATAGACATATGACAAGCATGATCATTTCTGACGTGGAGCTAATCTGAAGTAAACATTGAATACTGCTTTCTATTCCTCCATCTTGTGACTGTGTAACTCCCTCTCTTGGATATCAGCATGTGAAGGACACTGTTCAGGAACTAGTTGATGCTCTGTATGTGATGACTACTTCCATTCTGGAGAGGATCACAAATACATGGATATTTAGATTGAAGCTCAAGCCGGTGACCAGTGAGATTTTACTAACAGTCACTATTTCTCTGTTTCTCTAGTTGTCAGTGGCTTGTTATGCCCTCCATCTCCACCAGGGGGCAGCTGTTGTGATTTGTTATACCAGAGATGTGTGTGGCTCTTACCCAGGTGAAGATGGAGAAGAAGGAGAAGGTGATGGCGGCCCGGGCGGCGTCGCCCCCCTCCCTCAGAGGGTTGTCCTCGTGATTGGTCACCTGCCACTGATTGGCCAAGAAACAGAAACCCACGAACCACATGAAGGACCAGAATGCTGCAAAGAGAGAGAGATAAATACACAAAGAAAGTGTTAGAATAATGATTGAAATACACCAAACACCACCTGAAGTATTACATTTTGTCTGAACCTACTTGGCGTTAAATAAATATCACAAAGAAACATTTTGATTATTTATTCTGATGCTTTTTATCCACAGCAACTTACAATAAGTGCAATCAACCACGAGGAAGCAGACCCAGAAGAGTGAGCAACCTGAAAGTACATTAGCTTCCTCGTTGTTATGCTGATGATATACACCTCTCTAGATCTTTAGTTGGTAGTGTGACATTTTTAGGATGCTTTAGGACTCATTCCTGCAGCTCTCTGTTTGTTCAGAAGTGTTCAGTGATAAATGTGTAAAAGGAATATTAAACTGTCAGAGAAACTAGTCTTAAAAACAAAGGAAAAGATGCTGCTTCACATTCATCCGCCTGGTTCCTCATTCTCAAGCCCTAATGCAGGTGAGGCATGAACAGAGTTTACCTCACAGCTTGTTATCGTGTGCTGCTCTGATATTGGAAGAGTACATTCAGTATTTTCCCAACATGAAGCATGATACTTTGAGTTCTTACATTTTGAACACAAATACCTGTACTTTCTACTTCTCACATTTTGAACACAAACACCTGTACTTTCTACTTCTTACATTTTCCAAACAGGCTGGTTCCTTTAGTCTGAATGTGTGTTTGGTGGCGTGATCATTATTATTTAGAGTCATTGCGTGCCTATTGATTTGAACACGATCCGTGTATCCATCATTTCCTGGTCTTCTCTAAAGAAGACGGACCAATGAAAACGTTGTCATGTTGCCGTTGTTCAGCATGGAAACATTCATTAGCTAACAATGACATTATTGTTCTATTAATATAAAGGGAGGTCAGGTACTCTTTAAAACAGCTGCTAGTTATGGGTACTTTTTACTTAAGTACATTTCAAAGCCCATACTTCTTTACTTTTACTTGAGTAAAGAAGTTTAGTCAGTACTTCTACTTTTACCAAAGTATTTTAAACACAAGTATCTGTACTTCTACTTGAGTAAAGGATGTGTGGACTTTTGCCATCTCTGTTTGCAATTCATCCACCCTCATTCTCAAGCCATAAGGTGAAGCCTGATCCTTCCTTTACCTGACAGCCCGATGTCGGCCAGCACGGCCTTCTTGCGGTCCTTCACGCTGCTGATCTGGGGGAAGTAGACGTCCAGAGCGAGGAAGGCGAGGCAGCAGAGGAAGGCCATGGAGCCCATGAAGACGCCGTAGTTACAGGCATTCTGGTTCTTGTTGAAGATGCAGAACTCCTCCGCCGTGTCGGGCCGGTTGATGTAGCCCTCGTTGGCGATGCATCCGAAGATCACGATGGAGAAGATCTGCAAACGAGAAGAGGCGGGAGCGTTAGAGAGGAAGTGAAGTTCTAACGTCAGTGATTCGAGATTTCAACTCTAATAAAGACCAGTTGAAAAAATTGCTAAAATGCTGATAAAGATTATACAAATGAACTTCAACTGTATTAATATCTTAAACAGAAGAAAAATGGTTTTAAAACTGTTAAGGACATAACCGTTACCCAGACGCCAACCGTTACCCCGACGCCAACCGTTACCCAGACGCCAACCGTTACCCCGACGCCAACCGTTACCCCGACGCCAACCGTTACCCAGACGCCAAGATTACATCATTAGATTTAGAAAGAAAATAAAAAACAACAAAGAAAAGCTACAAATTCCAAACAAATACAAATAAAAAGTTGCATAATCATTTCCTGTAATACTCATCGACTTATCATCAAGTACTCAGATCTTGTACTTGAGTACAAGTAGAAGTACTCAGATCTTGTACTTGAGTAAAAGTAGAAGTACACAGATCTTGTACTTGAGTAAAAGTAGAAGTACTCAGATCTTGTACTTGAGTACAAGTAGAAGTACACAGATCTTGTACTTGAGTAAAAGTAGAAGTACTCAGATCTTGTTCTTGAGTAAAAGTAGAAGTACTCAGGTCTTGTACTTGAGTAAAAGTAGAAGTACCAGAGTGTAGGAATACTCTGTTACAGTAAAAGTCTGATTTAACACTTGATTAGATTTCACATCATTCATCCACATCTGTGAAGTAACTAAAGGTACTAAATACATGCAGTGGAGGAAAAGTACACCATGTACCTCTGAACTGCAGTGGAGTAAATGTACTAAGAAGCATAACATGGAAATACTCAAGTAAAGTACAAGTACCTCAGATTGGACTTGAGTAAATCTAATCTCTGGGAATTCATCGAATGAAAAAGCATCCTATTATTAGCCAAGTATTTATTTGTACAGCTTTGAAACACTGTGTTGTTATCACACTTAATGACTGTGATGTGTGTGTGTACATGCAGGTGTGTGTATGGTAACATAACAACCTGAACTCTGCAGATGTTTTGTAATATTTCATAAAAGCCCTTTACAGCCTGAAAGAGCTGCTGTCGTCAGAGTTTATATTTAGAGCGAGTGGGTAATTTACGAAGAAGGAAACCCTGTCATCCCATAATGTCACGTCCACCCTGCGGGAGAGTCAACCCGGTCAGAGTCAACCCGGTCAGAGTCAACCCGGTCAGAGTCAACCCGGTCAGAGTCCACCCGGTCAGAGTCAACCCTGGGAGAGTCAACCCGGTCAGAGTCAACCCGGTCAGAGTCAACCCTGCGGGAGAGTCAACCCGGGAGAGTCAACCCGGGAGAGTCAACCCGGTCAGAGTCAACCCGGTCAGAGTCAACCCGGTCAGAGTCAACCCGGTCAGAGTCAACCCGGTCAGAGTCAACCCTGCGGGAGAGTCAACCCGGTCAGAGTCAACCCGGGAGAGTCACCAATGATGTGTCTTTTTCAAACAGTTTTACTCAATGTGACTCAGGGCTTTCTCTTACAATATGGAAGAAATCTGTGCTATTCTACAATGAAGTCCGACAGCTTCTCAACACACAATGATACGAAGATTAATGCATACATGATGTGGACATACACATACACTACATCCAATTTAGAAAATAACAATCTAAAGATGAAAATAACATGTATATTAAAAACAAATTAACTGCATTTCTTTTTACAAACATTTTTAAATCCAGATTTACCGCAAATAAATGTCTTGTTTTCTTTCTTCCATACCTTTTACGACATATCATGCACATTTTCAAGGGTATATCAGTATGTAGTGTCTCTACTTTAAAGAGTCCTCTCCTGCTGATGTTCAGGTGTATATCAGTATGTAGTGTCTCTACTTTAAAGAGTCCTCTCCTGCTGATGTTCAGGTGTATATCAGTATGTAGTGTCTCTACTTTAAAGAGTCCTCTCCTGCTGATGTTCAGGTGTATATCAGTATGTAGTGTCTCTACTTTAAAGAGTCCTCTCCTGCTGATGTTCAGGTGTATATCAGTATGTAGTGTCTCTACTTTAAAGAGTCCTCTCCTGCTGATGTTCAGGTGTATATCAGTATGTAGTGTCTCTACTTTAAAGAGTCCTCTCCTGCTGATGTTCAGGTGTATATCAGTATGTGGTGTCTCTACTTTAAAGAGTCCTCTCCTGCTGATGTTCAGGTGTATATCAGTATGTAGTGTCTCTACTTTAAAGAGTCCTCTCCTGCTGATGTTCAGGTGTATATCAGTATGTAGTGTCTCTACTTTAAAGAGTCCTCTCCTGCTGATGTTCAGGTGTATATCAGTATGTAGTGTCTCTACTTTAAAGAGTCCTCTGCTGATGTTCAGGTGTATATCAGTATGTAGTGTCTCTACTTTAAAGAGTCCTCTCCTGCTGATGTTCAGGTGTATATCAGTATGTAGTGTCTCTACTTTAAAGAGTCCTCTCCTGCTGATGTTCAGGTGTATATCAGTATGTTGTGTCTCTACTTTAAAGAGTCCTCTCCTGCTGATGTTCAGGTGTATATCAGTATGTAGTGTCTCTACTTTAAAGAGTGCTCTCCTGCTGATGTGCAGGTGTATATCAGTATGTAGTGTCTCTACTTTAAAGAGTCCTCTCCTGCTGATGTTCAGGTGTATATCAGTATGTGGTGTCTCTACTTTAAAGAGTCCTCTCCTGCTGATGTTCAGGTGTATATCAGTATGTAGTGTCTCTACTTTAAAGAGTCCTCTCCTGCTGATGTTCAGGTGTATATTAGTATGTAGTGTCTCTACTTTAAAGAGTCCTCTCCTGCTGATGTTCAGGTGTATATCAGTATGTAGTGTCTCTACTTTAAAGAGTCCTCTCCTGCTGATGTTCAGGTGTATATCAGTATGTAGTGTCTCTACTTTAAAGAGTCCTCTCCTGCTGATGTTCAGGTGTATATCAGTATGTAGTGTCTCTACTTTAAAGAGTCCTCTTCTGCTGATGTTCAGGTGTATATCAGTATGTAGTGTCTCTACTTTAAAGAGTCCTCTCCTGCTGATGTTCAGGTGTATATCAGTATGTAGTGTCTCTACTTTAAAGAGTCCTCTCCTGCTGATGTTCAGGTGTATATCAGTATGTAGTGTCTCTACTTTAAAGAGTCCTCTCCTGCTGATGTTCGGGTGTATATCAGTATGTAGTGTCTCTACTTTAAAGAGTCCTCTCCTGCTGATGTTCAGGTGTATATCAGTATGTCGTGTCTCTACTTTAAAGAGTCCTCTCCTGCTGATGTTCAGGTGTAGATCAGTATGTAGTGTCTCTACATTAAAGAGTCCTTTCAAAGACATATTTATTCTGTTTTACTTTGACCCAGTGTTGATGTGGCTTTGGTGTTAATTTCCCTGATGGATGACACGGTCCTCGTGTGACTCTTGACCATATGAAATCCTTTTGCAGAGTTTAATTAAATAAATGCATGGCGGTTATAGCTGAGATGTAACACTGATTTTATCAATTGAAAGAAGAGGCCTGCTTCACACTTCTCTACATTCCTCTATTTAATGAAAGGCCAGCATGTGTTGTCTTTGTTCCACACTGAGGAGTATAAGCATTGAAAATTATAGACAGCAGTAGCTAAATCAGAATGGATTTTGTTTGGGAATCTTGGAAAGTCGTGAGTTCAAGTCCAAGATTGGATGAAGTACGGATTATGGACTGGTTGTGGCACTGCTGAGGTGCCATTAAGCTAGCATAGGAGTCCATTGGAGGTGGGTGAGGCTCAATACAGTATAAGGAAGGCTAATATATATAACCAACTATTGTGATTGTTTTAAACACCACCTAAGAGGTTATTATGTTTATAACAGCAATGTATGCATTGACTGACCAAATATTAAACAGCACAGGAGCTACAGAGGCCTGGATGTTTAGAAGTGGTGATTAATGTTCACGCAACAAACAATAATAGCTTATTACGTTACAGAAAAACAAGACTCAACGATGCTAGGCTAATATGGTAACTTATGGTTACTTAATTGAAATCTGTTATAAGTGTCTAAATGGGACTATGCTAAACATCATCACGACGAACATTAGCCGCCTTTAGCTTAGCGGTGGAGGTGGTGACGTTTTGAGTCACATGCTACAGTTTCTACAAGCTTCCCTGCTGATGTTGACTGAATTCAAAACATATTTACCGCTATAATGCTAACTCCTTGAAGCCATGAGTTATCTGTTTAAAAATGTATTTGTTGACTAAGACACCAAATCTTTAGCTTTAGACGCTTAGGTAGAATGTTCCTTTCTTTATTTTCTTCTCCACTCTCCTGTCTGTTTTTGCCTCGAGGCGTGGAGACACAACGGGCTACAAAATGGAGTCAATAAGCGAGGCAGGTTACTAAGATACCATCTAATCCGTCTCTCCTCTGCTCAGCATCAGTGTGTGTGAGAACACACACAGCGTCAGTGTGTGTGAGAACACACACAGCGTCAGTGTTCCTCCCTGCAGAGCGGAGCAGCATCCACTTTGTTCCTGAGCTGATCAGACATCCAGCCGACAAACCTGAGGAACAAACCTCCAGGGAGACGCTTCAGTCTGCAGGAAGACAAGGAGTGTGTGTGTGTGTGTGTGTGTGTGTCTACAGCAGAGGTGGAAGAAGATTCTTAAAGTAGAAATACTATGGTCTTAAAACACTCCATTACAAGTTTTTATTCTGCAGCCTGTCTGTGGAGTGATGGATTTTGTGTGTGCGTGTGTGTATATGTGTGTGTGTGTGTGTGTGTGTGTGTGTTTGCATGTGATTGAGACAGTAAAAGTCAGGAGTGATGCTCGGGTTGTTTGGACAGTTTACCCAGCTGTTTGTGTGTGTGTGTGTGTGTGTGTGTATGTGTGTGTGTGTGTGTGGCCTATCATTACTATACTTGTGGGGACCTAAATCTGTTTACACAGTCACGTGTGGGAACTCGCCTCCCTTATGGGGACAAAATGGAGGTCCCCATGAGGGGAATCATTCATTTTAGGGTGAAGACTTGGTTAGGATTAGGGTTAGGGTAAGGGTAAGGGTTAGGGTTAGGGTAAGGGTTAGGGTTAGGGTAAGGGTAAGGGTTAGGGTTAGGGTTAGGGTTAGGCATGTGTTGGTTATGGTTAAGGTTAGGATAAGTCTCCAGGAAATGCATGTAAGTCAATCTAATGTCCCCTGAAGTGACGTATACATGGTATGTGTGTGTTTTTGTGTGTGTGTGTGTGTGTGTGTGTGTGTTTGCATGTGATTGAGACAGTAAAAGTCAGGAGTGATGCTCGGGTTGTTTGGACAGTTTATCCAGCTGTGTGTGTGTGTGTGAGAGAGTGTGTGTGTGTGTGTGTATGTGTGTGTGTGAGAGAGAGTGTGTGTGTGTGTGTGTGTGTCTACAGCAGAGGTGGAAGAAGATCCTTAAAGTAGAAATACTATGGTCTTAAAACACTCCATTACAAGTTTTTATTCTGCAGCCTGTCTGTGGAGTGATGGATTGTGTGTGTGTGTGTGTGTGTATATGTGTGTGTGTGTGTTTGCATGTGATTGAGACAGTAAAAGTCAGGAGTGATGCTCAGGTTGTTTGGACAGTTTACCCAGCTGTTTGTGTGTGTGTGTGTGTGTGTGTGTGTGTGTGTGTGGCCTAGCATTACTATACTTGTGGGGACCTAAATCTGTTTACACAGTCACGTGTGGGAACTCGCCTCCCTTATGGGGACAAAATGGAGGTCCCCATGAGGGGAATCATTCATTTTAGGGTGAAGACTTGGTGAGGGTTAGGGTTAGGGTAAGGTTAAGGGTTAGGGTTAGGGTTAGGGTAAGGTTAAGGGTAAGTGTTAGGGTTAGGGTAAGGTTAAGGGTAAGGGTTAGGGTTAGGGTAAGGTTAAGGGTAAGGTTAAGGGTTAGGCATGTGTTGGTTATGGTTAAGGTTAGGATAATTCTCCAGGAAATGCATGTAAGTCAATGTAATGTCCCCTGAAGTGATGTATACATGGTATGTGTGTGTGTGTGTGTGTGTTTGCATGTGATTGAGACAGTAAAAGTCAGGAGTGATGCTCGGGTTGTTTGGACAGTTTATCCAGCTGTGTGTGTGTGTGTGTGTGTGTGAGAGAGTGTGTGTGTGTGTGTGTATGTGTGTGTGTGAGAGAGAGTGTGTGTGTGTGTGTGTGTTTGTGTCTGTGTGACAGATGACAGCAGTACAAAGGGAGAGAACAGACCATAATACTACTGACTGAACTCCAGCTGACAGCCTGACAATAAGGGGGGGGGGTCAGACATGATGGGGATTACAGTGCTGTGATTCTATTACACTCTCTATGCCTTAATCTGGATAAATAAAGGCACCGGTTGCACACAACAAATATGTAAAAAAATAAACAATTAACAAATATATGCACTAGTTGTTTTTTAAATAGAGAATAAATAAAGGCACTGGCTGCCAAACAATATTTATAAAGTGCACTGGTTTTAAAACATAAATATATCAATAAAGGCAGTGGTTGCCCCGCCAACAAGAGGTCGCTTTAAACAGAAATGTGCAAAAATATTCAGAGGAATGTGCTGTGAGCCCTCGCAGTATTATAATACAATAAGTACATTTCAATAACACGTGTAGTAATTGTGCAGCCTTACTTTACAGAAAGGACTGCCTGCAGACGTCGCTCTGCGTTTCTGCTCTCAGCCGGAGAAGCAAACCTCAGTGATTGAATCTGCGCTCGGCCACGTGACGGCAGATATCATTTTGACCCTGAAGACGACGTGTGTTTTCAAACCCAGCGAACCAGCTTGTGTCAAAACCAATACTAATTCCGATTTTGTGTGACTGTAAAGAGGCGGTTTGTGTAAAGCCGAGGCACAGAGAGAGAGAGAGAGAGAGACGATCCCTAAAGGGGAGTTTATTTATTTCCCAGAGGAGTTTCATAAATCCAAAGTGTGTCAGAAAGCAGCCGGCCTCGATACAGAATCTCTGATGCATTGATAAAGAAAAGTAGAAAGAGTAGCACCAAAGTCACTCAGGAAACACTGGAAAACTCACAAAATGGAGCAAATACTCAGCGACTTTTTCACTGACGTCGTACCAACATATTATAAAACTGCCCAAACAACTATATGGTTTTTTTATATGTATCATATTTGTTTTCTTTTGTACTGTTTCTGTTCTGATTTTATGTAAAGCGTCTTTGAGCATTAGAGACAGCGCTATACAAATCCCATCTATTATTATTAGTATATTTTATATGCAATACTCATATGTATTCATATAGCATTTAAAATGACAATAACGGTCTATATTATATTCCTATTTATTCTGTATTGTGTCTGCATTATACTATCTTATTTGTACCTCATCTGTGTGTGTGTGTGTGTGTGTGTGTGTGTGTGTGTGTTCATTTTCTATACTGCTGTTTGTAGAGTGTATACTGTATACTGTTCATAGTGTAATAATGTAAGATGTATACAGTATATTATATAAAACTAAATCACTCTGAAGTCTACCACTGTTTTGCACTTCTGGTTCGATGCTAGCTGCATTTCGTTGTCTTAGTCCCTTCCTCTGTGCAATGAGAATACAGTGTAATGTTTACATGTGTTTTTTGTGCAGAAGCGTTATCGTCAAAATCTACTAAAAGTATTAAAAGAAGTAGAAGTACTCATTCTGCAGAAAAATGGGCCGCATTATGAGATATATTATTATATTTTTGCAATAATTAGCATTTTACTTTGCAAACAAAGTTATCGACTTTCTATTTTTAACTTCGTTCGAATAAATGTGATGATTGTTCCCCTTTGAACCGTGTTAAATGTAAAGAAAAGTGTGTTTCTTTAGCATTAGTGACTTTTGTGAGCACACAAAGAAATCATGTGATTGACTGTGTGTGTGTGTGTGTGTGTGTTTGTGTGTGTGTGTGTGTGTGTTTCATGCATCATGTGTGTGTGACTGTGCTTTCTGACCTGGATGTTGGAGTGTGTGAAGCCGCGGACACACTGATCTGTGTGTGCGGTTCAGTGCCTCTGTTAGCGTTAGCGCTCGTTTTTCTCAAGGCTGGTTATGGGGGGGTGAAGACGAGGGAGAAAGGGAGGGATGATGATGCAAGAAGTCTAAAAATAACACCGCCTCCAAACCGTTTCTGCCCCACAACACTTCCCTTCATCTCTCCATCATCTGGCCGTAATGAAAGAGGAGGCAGGTAGACGGAGGGGTGAGAGAGGTGGAGATCAGAGAGGCAGAAAACAAAGGGAGGGGGGGGGAGGCAAAGGTTGTGCACGCTCGCTATGACTCCAACATGCCAGATTATGTTTCCTCTGTGCAGAAAAGATACTCTTATAAAAGCCCTTTTCTGCTCTTTGTGGATTCCCCTCTCATGTTGGGTGTTTGTTTTGGTTTTGGTGCATGTAAATGGTCTGGAAAGGCTACAATCCAAAGGTAGTCATCCTCTTATCTACAGAGTAAAAATAGTGACTCATGTGATTTCACCTCAGAATCATCAGTCTTTAAGAGGCCCTATTCTGCTTTTTGTAGATTCCCCTCTCATGTTGGGTGTTTGTTTTGGTTTTGGTGCATGTAAATGGTCTGCAAAGGCTAAAATCCAAAGTTAGTCATCCTCTTATCTACACAGTAAAAATAGTGTCACCTTCATATTTCTTTACTTAGTGCAAACTGTGATTTCACCTCAAAATCATCAGTCTTAAAGAGGCCATATTCTGCTTCCTGTGTGTCCCCTCTCCTGTAGTGTGTTCTATAGGTTTTAGTGCATGTAAATGGTCTGCAAAGGCTACAATCCCTGTGTTCCCTCCAGAGGGAGTTCCTGAATCCCTGTGTTTCTGTCCTTCTGAACTCGCTGCTCCTGACATTCCTCCCTTACTTAGCAGCCATGAAAGGTATCATGTGATGTAGCTCCCTCTCTCCTCCCCCCCACACTCTTTATGAGCTGTGATTCTGAGGGTCCTTCAGGTGTGGGGGGGGGGGGGGAGGGAGGGGAGAGGGGAGAGGGGGGAGAGAGGGGGAGGGGGGTTCCTCACCCTGTGATCACAAGGCTGCTGACGGGATGAAAGCCGGCACTGTGAACGCACCACGAGGCGTTCAAGTCTTATGACCAGCAGACGCTGGCTACGAAATTGAACATTAAGTTTGCTGATTTTCAGAAATGTGTGTGTGTGTGTGTGTGTGTGTGTGTTTGCATGCAACATCTCTTTTCTCTTTTTATCTACCTTTTCCGAAACTCACTGGCCAACAAAGATGCGATCTCAACTCTATAAGTCAGTTTCACCCGGTTAGGTTTGATCAGTGTTCCCACGCCTTCTTATATATCAAATTCAAGGACTTTCAAGGTGAAATTCTCATAAATGTAATTAGTGCAAGAAACTTTTTTCATAATGAAAACCACAGAAGCAGACTAATTTTTTTTCAAGAACTAAAAAGTAGTTCCATTGCTCTTTTTTGTCTGTGTTTAAAAACTCTCAAGGCTTTGATTATCTACTCTCGAATGGAGTCACTTTAGGATTTCAAGGATCAGTGGGAACCATGCAACATTTAATAAAACAGATTGAATTAATTATGTTTTTACTTACAAACTATTGTCCCACACACTATTCCTCCATCTGTGATTAAGTTCACTTTTTAGTCCTCCATCCACACACACACACACACACACACACACACACACACACACACACACACACACACACACACACACACACACACACACACACACACACACACACACACACACTTAACATCACCTCAACACACAGCCGTTGTTAGTCGTAAAATTGCAATTCTTTTGGAATAACAGACATATTCAACAAAAAATAAATAGGTTTTTTTTATTTCTTCATGGTCTAATAACTCTACACACATTAATCTGACATCCTGTCAGCGTACATATTCTGATAGCTTACTTCATCCATAAAAAAAAGATGTATACTACATGATTGTGTGGTACAGTGTTGAGGTTACACAAACATTTTACTACACACACCTGAATCACATGAGTGCAGTCTGGCTTATTTAAAGCTGCTGCTGTTGTTCTGGCTTTTTGGATCCATTGTGATGAACGGACAATCGAGCTGGACCTCACACACACACACACACACACACACACAAACACACACACACACACACACACACACACACAAAGAGGGACCATGGCGCTGCATTCTTTCGAGGTCTTTTTGACTGTGGCCTTCAACACAGTGTTCACATCGAAGAATAAATGAAATAGCATCAATGGAAAAAGTTACTAATCCACTCATCTACTCAGGGAAATGAGTCACCTTCACATTCTAAACCAAAGAAAGTCTCCATTGGACTCCTTTGTTTACTTCCTGAACATAGTGACATCACTGGGGAACACGTGTGCTCCTATTGGCTGGCGCTCCAACACATTGTACGTAATAGTCAAAGGGGCGGGACATCTGTAAGCAGGTTTGTATCAGGCATTGGTCGAATTGTCAATTTCTCTCACTAAGTTTCCCTAACGGAGAGAAATGAGAGCCAAAAAAACAACCAAAAACACATTCAGAAAACCATTGACTTCCAGACACGAAGCGATAAAATGCTGAGTCATTTTTTGGGTTTTTCCGACCCATTTCCTGCTCCTCAATAACACCAGACCTCTGCTGCAGGAGATCATACTGAGAGTGTGTGGGCTTATTGTCTGGAGTGGGGATACCTGATTGCTACTGTCACCATGGCAGCAGCTGCTCATGAGATGGGAGTGTGTGTGTGTGTGTGTGTGTGTGTGTGTGTGTGTGAGAGAGACCTTGTCAAAGCACAGTTGACGGAGAGCCACTGCAGCAGCAACAACAGAGATCAGAGGACTCACATGTACTCCCTTTTCTCACTAACACACTCCTCAACATGCGTCCATTTCTTTCCTCTGCTCTGTTATCCCCTGCTGTTTGAATTTGGCGAGGCAATTAGTGCCGACGTGATCGGATGACTCCATAAAAAGCGAGGTTGCATCGCAGTAAGGAAGCAGACGTTCCCTCAATCTTATAAAGCAGAGCGTAACAGAATCAGGAAATGCAATCTGGACTGCTGGGCATGTGTTTACTTGTGTGTGTTTTTAACTCAAATGAGAGCTTTGTTATGCTTAAAAAAAGCCATTTTACTGCATGCTTCATTCATCTCAAAGGACTAATACCAGTGCGTGTGCATGTTAAAGTTCATTTACTGCAAATAACATCAATGCAACTGGTCTCCATTCATGTGGTATGAGTGTTATACAACTTCATTTAGTTGTGTAATCCATCACAGTGGTCAACAAAGAGGAATGTGTATTGAAAGCAATGTCTAAGGGACGCCTAAATGAAGTTTGTTTGGCCTTGACCACTATAACAATACAAATATTGATCCTGATCATATTCCTAAATGTTGATAATACAAAAAAAGTGGAGCCAATTCAGCAGAGCTTATTTTTAACGAGCTACTAAATCAAAAATACTGAAACTCCTGGTTCAAAAATATCAAAGTGATCATCTTGAATTATAGAAATACAGGGTTTTTCTGAAAATATAGTATGAGGGCGCTCACGTCACTTCTGGCCCATTTCCAGTTAAAATACTGCATAAAAGCGAAGCGGAGAATAAAAGTGTCTTCACGTCTTCAAGCTGCTGAGTCATATATTGCACCTCAAACAACGAATACATCCAGAGGTTTCTTTACTTCCTCTACAGACAAACGGACAGTAAAAGAAACTGCTGCCTGCCACCGGACATCCATCCCATAATTATTCTCCGTACATACAAAGCTGTCTCTGCCGTCTGACGCTCTGTTTGACACGATTTCATTTCAATTAGCATTAAAAAGTCTTAAATCTCACCTGTCTTACGCTGCTTTGAATCAGTGGTTTGATGAACAGAATGTGCTGCTTTTCTCTGGGCTTTGTTCAGAGCAACTTTAAACAATGCTTATACCTGTAGATCAATATATCAGAGAGGGCGATACTGTGTCTCTGATCTTGTTTATGAGATATAAACCTGTTACCCAGTGCAGACCCTGCTTATAATGCAACCTTGACAAACATGAACTGGATGTTTCCTGGAGTTCAATACAAACTAAGGTTGATTTTACAGACACAGGAAGTGGGTCGTGATCACACGGTGCGTCAAAAAGTTGTAATCAATCAGAGGAAACTGAAGGATGCTGAACATCTGTCAATAAAGGACTGGGGTTTAATGCTTTTGATCGATAGCAGCAGGATACAACAAAGGATAATGTGCTTATTATCAGGTTCATGCAGACTCCACTCACTATGGATCGGTATTTTGGCTGAACTCGGCATATTTGAATGGATCAGCGTAAATAAAGCCGATCAGATGGAGTTACTCCGCTCTCCTTTCACTCTGTGTGCGAGTAGAAGTTAGTGTTGAGTGTGTAAGAGTATTTAAACATGGACATATATGGATAATAACTCCGCAGGCCATAAGCTATCAAAACCCATAGATCACACTACAAGAATGGGGCCTCTTTAAGATACGGACAGATTCACATCGACTAGTTGAAGCCTATATATGTTCCAGTAATGTTGAGACAATTAAGCTGAACATGTATGCTTAACGAGGTCAAATAAGCCACAACTTGATTATAAAATGACCGAAATTAGATTTGACTGCTTCTAATCAGACAAACAGAGCTGAACAAAGTGCAGAGATACAACAAACTTCATTAACTTTCCCATCAATTTAAACACAACATAACAGCATGTGGGGTCCCGTCTTTTGTTAATGAGACTATTAAGATGTACCACAAGGAAATACAGTCCATCTATCACACTGCAGGAGAGCTTCTGGAGAAACTAACACCAACCCGCCAAATACCAAGATATATTAAGTCCTACCTGACAGACAGCTGGGTGAGGGTCATTCCTAAATAAAGAACAGAAAGGCTCCTCCACAAACCTGCAGAAATGTACAATATCTGTTCACAACAAGACCACTGCGAGCACTTAGAGACTTTCATAGCAGGCGAACATGCATTTAAAACGGCTTTAACTGAGTCTGACTTCTGACATGTAGACATTAAGTGTGTGTGTGTGTGTGTGTGTGTGTGTGTGTGTGTGTATGTTTGCATGGAGCTGACAGAATGTGCTGCAGATTTCAAATAGTTACTCACCAATTACTAAATCACCTGACCTCTGAAATGTGCCTCATCATCACAGCTATATTTAACCAGCTTAGCTTCCTTTCGTACGAGCATTTCAAGAAAAATATGGAATAAAAGTTGGGTTTTATTTTGTCTGGAAGCAGTAAATCCACTTGTAAATAAGAGCTTAAATCTGTTCCAGTACGCGCTACAACGGCTGATATCTCTTCCATTAGTACATCACATGTTACACGCTTTTATCCAAAGCGACTTACATACTCAATACTGTGGACAATCCCCACAGGAGCAATTTGGGGTGAAGTGTCTCAGGGACACAACGACATGGTGACTGCAGTGGGGTTTGAACCTGTGCTCCCCTGATCCCAACACCAAGGCTAAAGAGTGACGTACACAGCTGGGAGACCAGGGGACACTAAAGAGTGACGCACACAGCTGGGAGACCAGGGGACACTAAAGAGTGACGCACACAGCTGGAGACCAGGGGACACTAAAGAGTGACGCACATAGCTGGGGGACCAGGGGACACTAAAGAGTGACGCACACAGCTGGGAGACCAGGGGACACTAAAGAGTGACGCACACAGCTGGAGACCAGGGGACACTAAAGAGTGACGCACACAGCTGGGAGACCAGGGGACACTAAAGAGTGACGCACACAGCTGGAGACCAGGGGACACTAAAGAGTGACGCACACAGCTGGGAGACCAGGGGACACGAAAGAGTGACGCACACAGCTGGGAGACCAGGGGACACGAAAGAGTGACGCACACAGCTGGAGACCAGGGGACACTAAAGAGTGACGCACACAGCTGGAGACCAGAGGACACTAAAGAGTGACGCACACAGCTGGGAGACCAGGGGACACTAAAGAGTGACGCACACAGCTGGAGACCAGTTTCAAAATGAATTGTCTGTCAAAGGAAAAAGTGAGTAAATATTCCCTTTTTCCCCTTTACTCTTTGAAAGAAATCCTCACACACACACACACACACACACACACACACACACACACACACACACACACACACACACACACACACACACACACACACACACACACACACACACACACACACACACACACACACACACACACACACACAGAGCAAGAAGAGGCAAACTTCCAAACTTCAAAAGTAAAGACGCAGATCAAAGCAGAACCAGCGGCGAAGAGATCTAAACTCAGCTTCACCCCGTCTACTTTAAACCGGGTTCACCACGCCTTCTTAACGTTACATTCAAGGACTTTCCAGGCGTTATTCCCTCGAGTTCAAGGTGTGTTACCGTAGCAACACTGAGAAAGGTTATTGTATGATTTACAGACGCTCATAGAGTATAAAAGAGAAAATAAATGAGTTCAAACCACTTATTTTCATGTTTCTAAGACTATGATTTCCTCCCTAACATTCACAAACTTCCAAGGATTTCAAGGATCTGTGGAACCCATGTTTAATTCAATAAATAAATGATATCATTTCATGTTTTCAATTAGAAACTATTACACTATTATGCTTACATGCTATATACACACTGTGTTGAATATTTAACATGTGTTTCTATTATGCATTTTAACATGTATGAGCCCTATAAATCATAATATATTATTATTATATATTGTATTAGCCATGATATATATATTGAAGTATAATGTGCACCTTTTTATTTAACTATTGGTTTTTTTATACATATTTTTATAAGATTTTCTTGAAAGTTTTCACTTTAACTTCTTGTGTTTTTATATTTTAAACTTTGTTCTTCACAAGGTCAACAATGTTGGGTTAATTCCTGATCACTGTACTGTGACAAAAACAGAGAAATATATATATATATATATATTTATAATATAGTCAAATTAATGATTTATGTGCAGGATATATCTGATAATATTTACATTTAATACATGAAGATCTCTCCCTTCCCACCTCTCACCTCCTCTATCTGACACCCATCATCACTAAATGTTGAAAGTGTTGATAGTTTCCACCCCAAGCATCGCACGCACGCACGCACGCACGCACGCACGCACGCACGCACGCACGCACACACACACACTGTGGATGTTACTATGGCGACGTATTGCTACTCGGGTGACGCTGAGGGAGCGGAGCATCAGGAACTAGACGTCAAAACACACCTGAGATCAGAGAAGTCTTATCAACATTTACTAGAAGGGCAGACAGTAGAGAGGTGCAGGGATGAGTCGTAGTAAACCTGGAATGAGTCAGCATTTTGGCACTTCCTGTCCTCTTGTCGATAGTTTTTGTATCTGTTTTGGTTAAAAGTCTGAAATACAGTCGTGAAGGATGTGTTATTTCTGTAGTGGAAATTCATTCCATATATATATACTTCTTTTGACAAACTAGTGCTTTGAATAGCACACTTTTTAAAATGATAAACATATGGAGGTATTTTCAAGTTAAGAGTCTCAAATTGGACCACCGAGTCAAGGTTTTAGTGCATGTTAATGGTCTGCAAAGGCTGAAATCCCTGTGTTCCCTCCAGAGGAAGTTTCTCCCTGAACATCTGATATACACCTGAACATCAGCAGGAGAGGACTCTTTAAAGTAGAGACACTACATACTGATATACACCTGAACATCAGCAGGAGAGGACTCTTTAAAGTAGAGACACTACATACTGATATACACCTGAACATCAGCAGGAGAGGACTCTTTAAAGTAGAGACACTACATACTGATATACACCTGAACATCAGCAGGAGAGGACTCTTTAAAGTAGAGACACTACATACTGATATACACCTGAACATCAGCAGGAGAGGACTCTTTAAAGTAGAGACACTACATACTGATATACACCTGAACATCAGCAGGAGAGGACTCTTTAAAGTAGAGACACTACATACTGATATACACCTGAACATCAGCAGGAGAGGACTCTTTAAAGTAGAGACACTACATACTGATATACACCTGAACATCAGCAGGAGAGGACTCTTTAAAGTAGAGACACTACATACTGATATACACCTGAACATCAGCAGGAGAGGACTCTTTAAAGTAGAGACACTACATACTGATATACACCTGAACATCAGCAGGAGAGGACTCTTTAAAGTAGAGACACTACATACTGATATACACCTGAACATCAGCAGGAGAGGACTCTTTAAAGTAGAGACAATACACACTGATATACACTTGAACATCAGCAGGAGAGGACTCTTTAAAGTAGAGACACTACATACTGATATACACCTGCACATCAGCAGGAGAGGACTCTTTAAAGTAGAGACTGCGATAATGAGAACTGCATCTATGGAGCAAATCAAAATAAAGCAACTGAAACACAGAATCCTCACATTGAGTCTTATTCGTTTGTAGAACCAGAGTCCTGACCTCCTGACTCTTTAAGCTCCAACAGGACCTCCTTCACGGTTCATCTTATAAACACATGACTCTCCTTCACATGCAGATCCAAATGCTAATCTCACATTTAGAAAAAAAAACTATTTCGACACTTATAACATGTTTAAATCCACTCCATGGTATCTGGACGTCAAGTTTACTATCAGTCACACATAGAGCTTTAGTCACAGAGACAGAAATAGAGACAATATATGATTTTCCCTCATGATTAAGTAAGTCAAACTTTCCAAAAGTGGGTTTTTTTCTACCTATTTCCTCCAAAACACATATTGTTGTCGTGTTCCTCACTCGAGACTTGGGAAGCATTGTTAAAGCACGGATTAGTGAGTTCATGTTTGCAACCACCAGCACTTCTATCCATTCAGCGTGCTTGAAAAAGAGCAGAGAAATACATGTGTGACTTTCTACTGTAAAAGATGTCCTTTCCTTTAATATGTGTAACTCTTTACACTAAGAAAACAGTATGCTAGGCTTTGCAGGATTCTCTGTGTGCATTTCACAATAACAGCTAATGTAAATAAAGGAAACACAACTTCCAGTGAGTGCTAACATATCTTGTTCTAATCCCAATTACAAAATTAAGACAAGGTTGTTTATTTTTACAGATTTGTTACGACTATAGAGAGCCAGTGTGACGTCTAAACATTTCTAGCACGCAAAACGTCATCATCCTTCACACATAAACTCACTTTTATATTCATTATTTAACCAGGAATGCAACTTTAAGCAGGTCGTCAGGTGAAAGGAATGGCAGAGATTTGAAAACACTATTAAATTGCATATTTTCGTTTGGTATCTCTCTCTTTCTATGTGTTTCTGTATCACACACTATCATACACAAGTCAAAAAGCATATAGTTCATAATGCTGGGACTAAGATGTATTTCACCATCAGCAGCCAAACCCTTTCAAAGTGTGCAATTCAGCACTAATATCTTATTACGTTACATATATTGTAATAATGTACATTATGTAAAAGCAATGTGCAAATATCTACTTTAAATAGGTTTAATCTATTTTAATGTCATATTCATTTGACATTTAGGGTGAGTTGACCTAATGTGGGACACTTTTGCTCTAAGCCTAACCCTAGGGTGAGTTGCCCTAATGTGGGACACTTTTGCTCTAAGCCTAACCCTAGGGTGAGTTGCCCTAATGTGGGACACTTTTGCGCTAAGCCTAATGTGGGACACTTGTTTGAAGGTGGCTCCACCACCCTCATCTGTGATTGGACATTTGAGAAGTCATGTGATTTTGATTAAATGACATCACAGCTTGTGTTAACCCATAGTTTCATTGGCTGTGTCTCACTTCTCTTATTTCTCATTTCCTCGCTCCTCGGTCTCGGTATCACCAGAAGTTGATTTGTCTGCGCCATCTTGAGTAGCGTCCCAGTGGCCTTATTTGTGCCGAGGACCGAGGATCGAGGATCGAGGAGCGAGGATCGAGGATCGAGGATCGAGGAGTGATAACGGAGGAGCGATAATCGAGGAACTACCAGACCATCCTCTGGTGAAATCCTCATACACTCGCCCCGCCCCCTTACTGTGTATCGCTCACTGATTGGACGATGCAGCGCATGCACTGATCTGGCTGCTGTCAGACGATCAGCTGTGCGGCGTCATCACAAACGGACGTCGCTTCACGTGACGCTCCGGAGGAAAGGACGTCCCATTGCTCTTAAAACTCATTTCCCTGCTTCTCGTGGTTTCCTTGCGTCTCTCCATGCTTCCCTGGTGGGAGGGACTAGTCGCAGGGAAACGACGCAAGTGAGGGAAGCAAGGAATCCATTTAACCGAAGTGAAACGCACCCACTGTCTCTCATTTGTTTGAGGAAGACCTACACCGTCTGGAGCTTAAGTGTCCCACATTAGGAGTGTCCCAGACTGTCCCACATTAGGGAGTGTCCCAGACTGTCCCACATTAGGAAGTGTCCCAGACTGTCCCACATTAGGGAGTGTCCCAGACTGTCCCACATTAGGGAGTGTCCCAGACTGTCCCACATTAGGAAGTGTCCCAGACTGTCCCACATTAGGGCAACCAACCCCTACTTAAAAATATGTATTTGATTTAGTTTGATCTATTTCTTGCACAACTTATTTTTTAAATAACTATTTCTATGTTTGTCACAAAACCCAATTGGAGATAAATAAAGTATTCTGATTCCCATTAATTGAAACCAGAGGAAAAAACTAGTAAATAAAGACATTGTTTTATTTGATTTATTATATCTTCTTATTGCACATCTTCCCTTAACTTCTTACGTTCATACATATGTTTGCTCTCTTTATGTATTATTATTATGTAAAGGATAAACGGATATTTATCTGTAGTTAGAGCACAAACAACCTCCTTTCTTAAAGGTGGGGTAGGTACTTTTGGAGAAACCAGCTCGAGTGCGCTAGAATTTGAAAATACACAGCCGGAAGAAATCTGCCACTTCCTCACAGAGCCCCTCCTCCAACACACACGAACGCGCACATGACCAATGAGGGCACGAGATAAGTTTGTGCACAGATGGAAGGCTGACAGGCAGGTAGGCCATCCAGTTATTTTAGCCGGGCCGGCTCAGATGATTGGTCGTGCTTTTCACAGAACTACGGCTTCCACAGATGACATGTTTTATGGATTTGTTGTCAAAGCACTGAAGATATTCATTGCTATCGGGATGTTAAGAGCATTCCATGGAATATAACAACAAGTGTATCTCGAGCCGGTTTCTCAAACTTACCTACCCCACCTTTAAGTGATGTTATACAGAAGAAACATCTTTTATATCCTACATATTTCTCCATGTTTGGGCTCTTTGAAAGGATCAACAAGAAGGTCATTTAAAGCCACTTACAGTATATGCACGTATACTTAACATAACAAGGCAATACTAGACTATAGAGCTATTTATCTGTAAGTATAAGAACCAAAACACTCCTTTTAAATGGTATTATTTCCCACTGAAGCCAATGTGGGCCCTTTAAACAATAAACAAATAACAACAAGGTACATCAAACCCATTTGAAATCTATATAATAAACCTGTTTCTAATTGGCCTCTGCAGCTGATTAGCCCCCCACCTCTCCTTCCTCCTGTTCCTGACTCACCCAGGACACTTTTATAAGAATAATACAATACAAAAGATCTATTATATCCTATTATACCACATGTTAGGGCCTTTTTAAAAGGATCAACAAGAAGGTCATTTAAAGCCACTTACAGTATATGCACGTATACTTAACATAACAAGAAATTGATAGACTATAGAGCTATTTTTATTATTATTCGTTATATTTTTCTAGTTCTCTATCTGTGTTTTTTTGTTTGACTTTTATGTATGCGCCATGACATCAAGTTAAATTCCTCGTACGTGTAATAAACCTGATCCTGATTCTGATTCTCTATTTATCTGTAAGTAAGAACCAACAAACTCATTTTAAATGGTATTATTTCCCACTAGATATGAAGCCAATGTGTGCCCTTTAAACCATATACAAATACAACTCATTTTGAACATGCACCTATATAATAAGCCTGTTTCTAAGTGGCTTCTGCAGCCAGTCTATAAAGCTATGTATCTGTAAGTAAGAACCAACAAACTCATTTCAACCCACATTATTTCCAACTGATATGAAGCCAATCTGGGCCCTTTAAACCATAAACAAATAGAAACAAGGTACATCAAACCCATTTGAAATCTATATAATAAGCCTATCTCTACTATCTCTAGACACGTTGACATATTGCACGTATACTTAACACATCTGTAAGAACCAACAAACTCCTTTTAAATGGTATTATTTCGCACTGATATGAAGCCAATGTGGACCCTAAATAAAAACCAGGTACATCAAACCCATTTGGAACCTGCACCTATATAATAAGCCTGTTTCTAAGTGGCTTCTCCAGATAATCACCACAAACTCATTTTAAATCGTAATATTCCCACTGATATGAAGCCAATCTGGGCCCTTTTAGGCATAAACACATAAAAACAAAGGTCAATAAAACACATTTATATATAACAAGCCTATTTCTAAGTGGCCTCTGCAGGTGATTAGCCCCCCGCTTCTCCTTCCTCCTGTTATTATTATTATTCTCCTTCCTCCGTGTTTCTCACCCAGGACACGATGCGGAGGATGGTCTGCGGCTGCTGGAAGAAGGTGACCGGGTCGAAGGCTCCTCCAGCTTTCCCCGCTCCGTACGCCTGCATCCCCTCCATGGTGCTCCTCTGTCGGCCTCCTCTACCTCCCCTCCCCGCTGAATGTGCGTGGAGCTCCGGGCGAAAACAGCTGGAGATCCTGGAGGATGTGAAGCTGCTTTGAATTTTTTCTTAAATTGTTCTTAATGTATTATTTAACCTCTAAATACCCTCCTCTGGTCTGGAGATATCCGTGCAGAGAAAAGCTGTGTGTCAGTGTTTTGATGATGCTCTCGCTCTCTCTCTCTCTCTCTCTCTCTCTCTCTCTGTCTCTCTCTGTCTCTCTCTCTCTCTCTCTCTCTCTCTCTCTCTCTCTCTCTTTCTCTCTCTTGTTCTTGCACAGCGTGGACGCGCACGTTGTATAACGGGAGCGCGCTTTTGCTCACAGGATTGTCACGCGCTTTCACATTTTGTCCCACGTTTGTATTTGTATTATTCCAGAGGCTGCAGACACAAAGTAGAGCGAAACTATTATATGTTGTAAAAGTATTTAACATTTTACTCATTTCTACACACATTAATTCCTGATTGAATTATTTATTTATTTAATCGTTTTTTTGTGTAAATAAAGCCTTCAGTTTAAATTAATTTACTGCAGACTGTTGTGATTTGCCTTTTCCTGATTTGCCTTTTTCAAATTGTTCAATAAAGCTGAAAAAAATTGTCTATTGTCTTTTAATTATTTCCTTAAATAATGAATGCGATTTTTTAAAATTATATTTCTATCTTAAACTTTCGAAAATACACCTGAAAGTGATTTAATAACGTTAGAATAACAAAATTAAATCTGTCTCATAATTAATTAAATGCAATGCTGAGGCATGAAAGCTCGCCCTCTAGTGGACATACTGAGGTTTGGTTTAAAATCCAGAGACACTACATACTGATATTCACCTGAACATCAGCAGGAGAGAACTCTTTAAAGTAAAGACACTACATACTGATATACACCTGAACATCAGCAGGAGAGGACTCTTTAAAGTAGAGACACTACATACTGATATTCACCTGAACATCAGCAGGAGAGAACTCTTTAAAGTAGAGACACTACATACTGATATACACCTGAACATCAGCAGGAGAGACTCTTTAAAGTAGAGACACTACATACTGATATTCACCTGAACATCAGCAGGAGAGAACTCTTTAAAGTAGAGACACTACATACTGATATACACCTGAACATCAGCAGGAGAGGACTCTTTAAAGTAGAGACACTACATACTGATATTCACCTGAACTCAGCTGGAGAGAACTCTTTAAAGTAGAGACACTACATACTGATATACACCTGAACATCAGCAGGAGAGGACTCTTTAAAGTAGAGACACTACATACTGATATTCACCTGAACATCAGCAGGAGAGAACTCTTTAAAGTAGAGACACTACATACTGATATACACCTGAACATCAGCAGGAGAGGACTCTTTAAAGTAGAGACACTACATACTGATATACACCTGAACATCAGCAGGAGAGGACTCTTTAAAGTAGAGACACTACATACTGATATACACCTGAACATCAGCAGGAGAGGACTCTTTAAAGTAGAGACACTACATACTGATATACACCTGAACATCAGCAGGAGAGGACTCTTTAAAGTAGAGACACTACATACTGATATACACCTGAACATCAGCAGGAGAGGACTCTTTAAAGTAAAGACACTACATACTGATATACACCTGAACATCAGCAGGAGAGGACTCTTTAAAGTAGAGACACTACATACTGATATTCACCTGAACATCAGCAGGAGAGAACTCTTTAAAGTAGAGACACTACATACTGATATACACCTGAACATCAGCAGGAGAGGACTCTTAAAGTAGAGACACTACATACTGATATTCACCTGAACATCAGCAGGAGAGAACTCTTTAAAGTAGAGACACTACATACTGATATACACTGAACATCAGCAGGAGAGGACTCTTTAAAGTAGAGACACTACATACTGATATACACCTGAACATCAGCAGGAGAGGACTCTTTAAAGTAGAGACACTACATACTGATATACACCTGAACATCAGCAGGAGAGGACTCTTTAAAGTAGAGACTCTACATACTGATATACACCTGAACATCAGCAGGAGAGGACTCTTTAAAGTAGAGACTCTACATACTGATATACACCTGAACATCAGCAGGAGAGAACTCTTTAAAGTAGAGACACTACATACTGATATACACCTGAACATCAGCAGGAGAGGACTCTTTAAAGTAGAGACACTACATACTGATATACACCTGAATATCAGCAGGAGAGGACTCTTTAAAGTAGAGACACTAAATACTGATATACACCTGAACATCAGCAGGAGAGGACTCTTTAAAGTAGAGACACTACATACTGATATACACCTGAACATCAGCAGGAGAGGACTCTTTAAAGTAGAGACACTACATACTGATATACACCTGAACATCAGCAGGAGAGGACTCTTTAAAGTAGAGACACTACATACTGATATACACCTGAACATCAGCAGGAGAGGACTCTTTAAAGTAGAGACACTACATACTGATATACACCTGCTATTTATAGCTTAAAGTGGTTTACTAACCCTTAAAGTGGTTTACTAACCCTTAAAGTGGTTCACATGTATTATTGTTATAACAGAGTACACAAACCACTAAGTACCTCTCTTAACCACAATCGTCTTATTTTCTCATAACTTATTTATGTTTATCTCGCTTTTTATATTACTATCAACTGTAACACAACCCTATTTTCTCCTGCGAATTATTAATATACTTCAAAGATATTCACATGGATTAGCCTAACCCTGAAGTCAATACAACAACAACAGAAAGAACAAATAAAGCATAAAATAATAAGAGAAACACACAATGAAAAATGGAAAAGGAAAAAAATAAAGCATTAAATAAATAAAGATTCTTAAAGGTGGGGTAGGTAAGTTTGAGAAACCGGCTCGAGAAACACTTTTTGTTATATTCCATGGAATGCTCTTAACATCCCGATAGCAATGAATATCTTAAGTGCTTTGACAAAAAATCCATAAAGAACATCATCTGTGGAAGCCGTAGTACTGTAAAAAGCACGACCAATCATCTGAGCCGGCCCGGCTAAAATAACTGGATGGCCTACCTGCCTGTCAGCCTTCCATCTGTGCACAAACTTATCTCGTGCCCTCATTGGTCATGTGCACGTGCGTGTGTGTTGGAGGAGGGGCTCTGTAAGGAAGTGGCAGATTTGTTCCGGCTGTGTATTTTCAAATTCTAGCGCACTCGAGAGCCGTATAATAGAAGAGTTACGACATCTCCGTTCACTCCCATGGACCATTTTTTTACAGCAATGGCGGACCGTGGAGCATCTCAATAGTTCCCCGGAAGTTAGCTTGGATCTGCGGCTAGCAGCGCAGTAGAGTTGCGGCATAATAGACCGTTCGTGATGGACTTTTAAAGGTAAGAAGACGTTTAAAGATTTATATTGGGGATATTATCAGCACATCTGATTCAAATTAACATGTGTATTAAAGGATGTTAGTGGATTATCCCTAAATCAGTATATTTAGGGAACGTTTACAGATAACAGATTAGACTAGGATACCGGATAAAGTTAGAAACACAAGTTAACCATGAACAGCCTATTAATCCGTTCTCCTAATGTTATTTCATCCAACGTTGTGGAATTAGAGAAAAGGGGCTTCTTAACGTGCTTTTATCCGGGGTGGAGGGAGTTAAATATTAGTTAAATATAACATTGGGGTGTGTGATTGTAGTGGGTGGAGGTGGTGAAATGAGGATATCCATTTTGGAGTTCAAGCTAGTATAATATAGTTAACATTAACGACGCTGAAGTTGGCTTCCGATTCAGAGCTTCCGATTCGGCAGTTAAGGGGAAAGTTAAGGGACATTTAATTTACAGCGCTGAGCGAACAATCCTATACAAAAAAGGGAGATTTCAGTGCTTTTTTCGCATCTTGACCACATAAGACCAGGTCCTGATCTAAAACCACTATACCTAGACTCATCAAATCTGGACTGGATTATCCCAGAGAGGCTCAACATTCTTTATAACACCGTTTGAGATTTGTGAAACCTTAATTCTATTTATGAAAATAAAAATAAGGGAGATTTCAGTGCTTTTTTCGCATTGTCTTGTCTTCCCCTGTGCTGTCTGTTCGTCGTCTATGATACCTGTTAGTCTCTTTGCTCTTGTCCATGCTACCTGTCACGCTCCATGTTTGTTCCTGAGGTGTTTAGTCCTGATCCTTCCTCGTACTCCCCCGGTTTGGGTATGTTAAGTTGTTCCTTGTTTTCTTTTGTCATTCAGCTTTGGGAAGCTCACTTTTTGTTACCTTTTAGTCCTTTTACTGCATTTGGGTCCTATTTTTCCCCAACCCTGACACTGAGTCTGCTTCAAATGAACTTATTATCCTCACAGGATCATTTTATTAAAGTTAAAGCAAAACTTACTAAAGCATTCTAACAATTAATCAGCAATTAATAAATGATCCAGTCATAAATGATTTGCACCGCGTTGCTATGAGACCCCACAGCGTGTTCTCAGGGTTCTGCTCATGCCGCTTTGCTTTTGGCTAACTGTTTTTGTTTCTGCTTTATGATTGTAATGCATGACTGTGCCAACATGTGTCTCCTCCTCCCTGCTCTTGTTTGTAGGCTGCACCTGCTTTTCAGGAGACCAGGCCTCTCAATGATGTTCTTTCTGCCAGTGCATCAGCGGTAAGAGTCCATCACAAACTGCAGGGTCTGTCACCCAGCAGGAGCTAGGCTAACATGCTAACAGGCACAGAGCCGTAGAACACCACATACTCCAAAAGACAGATTATGTAGCTCACACCAGGGCACAGAGCTGCTGCAGCCTCACCTGACCCAGCAGCTCGTTGGCTAAAGCTATTGAATGTTGTGTCGGAAGCATCCTGAGGCCACAGTGGCTTCAGAACATGTGTATAGTCTATCTTAAAAAACATCTTGAATTTATTAGGTATGGAGACTTTTTTTATTTTCATACATTTTCAAAAATACATTGTTAGAATTTCTAAAAAGTACTCTTACTCAAACCACTAAAATAATGTGAATGAAGCAAAAGGCTCCTGAAATCCTTTCACATGTACTCACCAGTGTAACGCTGCCTTGCTGGGGTCCCAGTATATTTAAACTGCATGGGATGAGGGCTACTAATGAGCACTGCACATGATATATATTTGGAATGCTTTATGGATTGAAGTGGGGGCTGCATTTTGAATTCTTAAACAAGTTAGGCTTGTCAGACTGTGGCATGACCTTTGCAACACAAATATAATAAAGACATGAGCATGTTTAGCAAGTTGATATTGTTGCATGCTGTTTATACTTTTTTTGACATAGAAAAACTATGATTACTAATGTACATATAGCTTTACACTGGTATGATCTGGAACTGTGACCGGCTCTGAAAGACTCCAATCCACTTCCGTAGTTGCACTTGTCATAGCAGAGTATAGCATAATAAAGGGAAACAATGGCCTTAATGAGTCTAACTGGTCACAAAACCAAACATTTTTAGATTTTTAGGGTTTTAGATCAGGACCTGGTCCACTGTGGTCTAGATGCGAAAAAAGCACTGAAATCTCCCTTTTTTGTATTTTCACAAATAGAATAAAGGTTTCACAAATCTCAAACTGTGTTATAAAGAATGTTTGACTCTCTGGGATAATCTAGTCCAAATAAATCGGCTATGCAGCGATTTAAGAGGTACAAAAACGGAGGATTGTTCGCTCAGCGCTGTAAATTAAATTTCCCTTAACTTTCCCCTTAACTGCCGAATCGGAAGCTCTGAATCGGAAGCCAACTTCAGCGTCGTTTAACATTACACAATAATAAGGAAGAGAGCTATTTGTGTGATACATCGCTATTGATATGGATTTAGTGCATATTTGAGACTTCCAAACAGTAAACAAAAACGTAACTTATGGTGAGTGTTTTTAGCAGAGCCATATTATGTCCTTGTGATTCTGTTGATTATTACCTGTCTGTATTATGTTGCAGCTCAGCTGATTTTGGATTGATGGCAAAGGGAGAGGGACCTAAGTGAGAGTGAAAACACAAGGTAAGTTTAAAATAGGTCAGCAGTTTCCCATCCTATAGGTTGCTATATAGATGTATCTAACCCTTTCTCCTGTCTTTGTCTCCCTCTCTCAGCACAAGAACCCCAGGGGGATTCAATGGAGCCTGAAGACCTGCAATGAGACCCTCACCCTGAGCCTGAGTCTCAACTCCCAGAGTTTTGCAAGCCTCTCCCTGTTCCTTCTTTTTATTAAACAGACATTAAGCTTCCCAATGGTGTGGTCTTCGTTTTGTGAAAAATATGATTACCTCACATGTTTTGTTGCTGTTGTTGTCTTTTGTGATAGTTAAATTGCTCCTGCTGACTTGAGCCAGCCATTCTTTCCTCCTCTCTGTGTCAGTGGGGAAACCGTACATGTACTCCTTTCTCTGAGCGATTGGAGCATCCCCAGGCAGCACAGCAAACCATGGGGGAGACGATATGCCAGGACAACACGGAGGAAAAGGCACAGACAAACTGCATGACATGCTATTCAATGTTTATTGAATTCCATTTATTTACATTGATGTTCCTAAAACAACACATTTAACATCATCATCATCATCATCTCATCATGCTGCTGCTGCTGCTGCTGCTAGTCCTTTGACTCATTGTGCTGTCAGTTGACAATCATTGATAGGCACCTGTCGGTCTCCTGTCCTTTCTGAAAGTCATAAAGATTACATTAGTCATTTAGATTACTTATGTCCTCAATTACCATGGGATTACTGAAACCACCATGAATGAAAGAAATGGTAGAAATTAATCTAATCTGAATTTTGAAACCTTCCTTCCCATCCCCTCCCTCTAAATATATCATTAAACATTAGGATGTGATGCTTCTGACTACCATACAAGTATAAGAAGATAATATTTGTTTTAAAGAATTAAAAGCAATAAACAACAGCAACAGGCTCTGTAACCAAGGCAACGTTAGCCTAACATGTTAACAAGGCAGGTAAGATAGCTGTTCACACTATATTTTCTGCTATTTTATTTCTATTTAAGATGTTTACATTACAGATTGTTTAATTCTAGTCTTTTAACTGTCTAATGTACAATGCCTTGTCTTTTGCTGCTGCAAAGCAAACATTTCCCCAATTGGTATCAATAAAGTACTTCTTATTTTATCTTAATCCTCAAATATTAGCGAATTTTACTTTTCTTTTTTTTTTTTTAAATATATTGATGTAACTACATACACATATCTATATGTTGTATAAATATTGCAAATCAAAACCTTTATTGACTACAAATTACCAAAAATCGCAGTTCTTTCTCCTGTTATTATTCAAACGGCCCGCCACGAACTTCCGGGAACAATCTGAGTCTCCATGAACCACGTGACGATCAAGCATTTTGGACTTCCGCTGTCGTAACTCTTCTCTCTATATGGCGCTGGCCCGTACCTGTGCACGTCCCTGAGAGAAGCGGTGTGTTTAACGGAGTCTGCAGGAAAAGGTGATCTAGGAAACATGAGTAAAGTCCAAATGCTGCTGTCGTTGAAGGAGCAGCGACTCACTGCTGCTGCTGAAGAGATATGTGCTCTGTTTGAAAAAACGATAGCAGAGCTCGAGGAGCAGCTGTTTCTTTCCAAAGAGGAGAACAAGAGACTCCAGAAACTACTGGACGCTGTTTTGCAGCCTCAGCTTCGGATACACAGAGCAGGTCTGTTCCCTTTACTCTTCATTAACACTTTAAACCAGGGGTGTCCAAACTACGCCATTTTGAATCGGCCCTTAGCTAATTCAAAGATTATAATGAAATATGGCCCAAAAGTGAGTTTTTTATCACATTGTACTTCTTAAATATATACGTAGCCTGTACTAATATATTACACAGTAGTATTCATGTGTTAATGAGCCCACTTTTAAAATAAATTCAGTCAATTCATGTTGATAACATTTTCTAACAAATCTTAGTTGATAAGAAAAAATCCTAATAACGTATTTACATAACAAGCTTGAAATAGACCCATATTTGATTGTTATTAAAATCACTCTGAAACTTCTGTTTTTAAGGGATGAGCTGCCAACAAGATAAATGAAACCCTATAGAGAGCTGTGATGTAGGCTGTTTGTTTCTTAAAGCATATTCATGTATCGAGCCTAATTTACCTACATTTTGCTAACTTATAACTTAACTTACGAGGCGATTTCCCTCACCTTTGTGAGTGGCCCAGCCCTTCGTATATTTTTCTGTATGTGGCCCTCGGTGAAAAAAGTTTGGACACCCCTGCTTTAAACTCTTTGGTAACACGTTAAACTCTTTGGTAACACTTAAGACTATTTATTATTGCTGGGAAACGATTAAACATTTTAATCACGATTAATCAAATAATTGTCTGCGATTAATTGCATTGTTATGCACACATTTCAATAATGAATTCAAAAGTAGTGTTTTGCACACTTTTATTTTAAACAAATAAGGTTATTTTTAACAGTAGTAGGCCTATAGAGTGTTACAGTGACGGTTCCTAAAACCAAAACAATGAGATTTCTCCATAGGATTTTGGAAAATAGGTCGAAATAAGATCTGTTGGAATCATAAATCTAATCGATAGATTTATGATCGATAGATTTATGATTCTAAAATGATAAAAGTAGGGTAGACAATGACATGTGGATATTATCCGGCTGAACAAATCGTGCATTTATCTAACAGGTTTGTTTCCCACAGATCTTATTTTGAGCTATTGCCCAAAATCCTATGGAGAAATCCCGTTGCTTTTTTGTCGAGGGAACCCATGCGCAGCTGACTTCCGGGTTTTAGGACGCGTCACTGTAACGCTCTATTCCCTTTACAGAGTAGCATTTAAAATATTTCTTGTCAATCTCAACGCCTGGAACAGATAAAAAATGTCCATGTAAGAGTTTGGTACCTTTCTCCATGTTTCTGTCCCCGCCACTTATTTTCTGTGTTGGTTCATGTGAGCACTGCAGCAGTGTAAGGCCCCGTCCACACGGAGACGAAACGGGTTGTATCCGCTACAGTTCTCTATCGTATAGAACAGTGGTTCTCAACTGGTCAGGCCTCGGGACCCACTTTTTCCTTTGTCAATAGATCGCGACCCAACATTTTGAACCACTCAAATCTATTCAACAAAAAATTGTGCTATAATATATACGCTTTTCACCATAGAATATTAATTAAAGTGAAGTAGCCTACAGTGCATATATCCCTTCACAGAACTAAATTATGCTTTAAAAAAAGGTTTAATGAGATGATGGAATCAAAGCTGAACTGTATAACATAAAAAGGCACACACGCTCAGGGGGGTCTGGGGGGATTCTCCCCCAGGAGATTTTTAGAAATACTAACATATAAACTACGCATTCTGGTACACTCTGAGAAGAAAATAAATAAATGTATTACTACCCGACATATTAATAATATTTTATGCCATTGTTTGTTATTCACTTTGTTCTGACAGCTGAACTTGCTGCTCCTCACAGAGAGAAGAGTAAAGAGGAGAGAGTCTGTGTGAATTACTTTAAATTGTGGGTAGGGTAGATAGACCCCATTGTTCTGTGACCTGTCAATCATCAAACCGGGGGTCATATTTCATTATGTCTTCTTTTTTATTATTTTACCACAAAATTATTCTCCGTGGGGACTTCCGGCAACAATCTTGATTCTGATTGGCCAGAAGACTCGACAAAACATCAGCAAAGATGTTTTATTGAGAAGATGATCACTACGTGACAGAAGTTTTCAAAACCGTTTATGGTCTCCGGTACTTCCAGTCAAACGGCTACTGCATGCACAGCGTTAGAAAATCGGGCCTTCAAAATAAAAGTTAGACTTTATATTCCACAAAAAAAAAAGATAAAAAAAAAAAAAAAAATTCTTCACTCACACATCTGCGACCCACTCGAAACGGGTCCGCGACCCACTTTTGGGTCGCGACCCACCAGTTGAGAACCACTGGTATAGAAGGTTCGTCCACACGAGGCCGACACGGATAACGATAACGGCTCCCAAGATGGGTAGATCTGCGAACGAAACGCTTGCGGCTCCGTGTGTACGTACGCCCTACACGATCATTTCCTGATAACGATGGCGCCATAGCCCCGCCTCTCCCCACCTCTGCTGCTCACCCCCGCGTCATTGCTAATGTGTTTCGCCAACAACAACAACAATGGCGGATCAAACTGTTGCTTTCGTGCTCCAGACGCTACTGACCATGATACAGGCGGAGGCGTGTGGCGCAGTGGGTTGTCCGTAGGAGTTCGGATCAGGGAGTCACAGGTTCAAACCCCACTGCAGTCAGCATGTCGTTGTGTCCCTGAGACACTTCACCCCAAATTGCTCCTGTGGGGATTGTCCACAGTATTGAGTATGGAAGTCGCTTTGGATAAAAGCATCTAATAAGTAACATGTAATGTAATGTTACTAATGTTAGTGCAAAATCTACAGCTCCTCTACCGCAACCATCAGCAACAAGTGGACATGGAGAACTACATGAACTACATGTTGCTAAATCCACCGCAGGGCATGAACAGAAAGGCAACCATGGCAACCATGCTCGAGGGGTCTTATTAACTGCTTTTGATGTATTTTGTGGCAGAAGTACAGCGCCACTTACAGGCCCGGCATATGTACTACAGCGGGTCGAGCGGTCTCGTGTGGACGGACACGTTTCTTGAGCTGATTTCGTGTGGACGGAAGACTAGATATCGAATTTGCTTCGTTTTCGTTTTCTTCTCCGTGTGGACGGGGTCTAAGGCCCGCCCAAAATGCTCTCATTGGTTGAGACGCGATAATAACACGTTAACTTGCCCACCCCTACTATTCATTCGTTCATTAACACTTTCAATTCTTTATATCACTCTTTATTAACACTTCCAACTATTTTTTAAGCTGAAAACATAAACATACATTACATATAAGGAATTAATAAATGAATTCTCATGCAATTATATTGACCAAAAAGTAATATAAAAATTAAAGGTAGGAAATATTTAATTCATAAAATAATAAATGTTTCCTTTTGCAATTGTTCCACTATTTATCTCTCTTCTTTTATAATGTGCCCCATTATACATTTATTTTTAAATGATTTATTCATTGTTAAATGTATGTATTTATTTTTTCATCTTGAGACAGAAAATCAAATAAAGGTAAAAAGAAGCACAAAATGACATTTTGGGTGTATTCAAATTGCGCGTTCCCTCTTCTATCATCATTTATAGAAGTGCAACCTTAAACATGTACAGTAGTAAAATGCAACATTGACAATAATCAAGAAACATCATAAATCAAACACTGACAGGGAACATTTTATTGCAGTATCATTACTTTTACAAAAGAAGATGCTGTACATTTTTCTCAGAATACTTGCATACTTTTACTTAAAGGGGACCTAGTATGCAAAATGCACTGTTTGATGTCTTTTATACACAAATATGTGTCCCCGGTGTGTAAGGAGACTCACAAAGTTTCAGAAAATACAACCCTCTCTCTTTTCCTCCTTACCCACATCTCTAAAAAAAAAAAAAACGGGTGTGTACGAGCAGATCAAGGATTTGGCTCCTATGACGTCATTGGTGAAATGTGGCACATGTGACACATCCCCAACCTATCGTCTCCGGCACACGTGACACATCTCAACCTATCGTCTCCGGCACACGTGACACATCTCAACCTATCGTCTCCGGCACACGTGACACATCTCAACCTATCGTCTCCGGCACACGTGACACATCTCAACCTATCGTCTCCGGCACAAGTGACACATCTCAACCTATCGTCTCAGGCACACGTGACACATCTCAACCTATCGTCTCCGGCACACGTGACACATCTCAACCTATCGTCTCCGGCACACGTGACACGTCTCAACCTATCGTCTCAGGCACACGTGACACGTCCCAACCTATCGTCTCAGGCACACGTGACACGTCTCAACCTATCGTCTCAGGCACACGTGACACGTCTCAACCTATCGTCTCAGGCACACGTGACACGTCTCAACCTATCGTCTCCGGCACACGTGACACGTCTCAACCTATCGTCTCCGCCACACGTGACACGTCCCAACCTATCGTCTCCGCCACACGTGACACGTCCCAACCTATCGTCTCCGGCACACGTGACACGTCCCAACCTATCGTCTCCTTATACAGTCATCTAGCTCAGTGGTTCCCAACCTTTTTCAGTCTGGCCCCCCTTGTGTAATTGGAAATATTTTCGAGCTCCCCCTAATCCGGTTCCCACTGAGATTGGTAGAATTAATTGTATGTAGTTGTACAAACATTACATTTTCTCTGCTAATAATAACAAGACAAAAAGATCCAACTATAATTTTATATTTGATTATGGATGAACATGAACAAAAGTGCTTGTATTGGCAGATGATCCTGTGCCACTGTGAAATAATGAGGCCTAATTGAAACAATTACAAGTACTCCTTTTCGATCCGGTTCTTTAACAGTATTTTTATAGGTTATTTTTGTAATTTTTTAGGGGAAAAACTAAACAAATTAGAAACAGAATTCACATTGATTAATTGTATGTATAGTTTGGATTATGGGCTGCTAGCACACATAAAATACCTGCAGTGGTGGTGGTAAGTAGATGTACTCAAGTACTGTACTATATTTGAGGTACTTAAGTATTCCCCTTTTGCTTCTTTGTAATTCTGCTCCTCTACAGTCCAGAGGTAAATGATGTACTTTTACTCCATGTATTTAATACCTTTAGTTACTTTAAAGATCTGGATTAATGATGTGAAATATAATCAACTCTTAAATCAGAATTTAGTTCCACCTGGAGTAAATTCACAAGCTACCCTGCAGTATACTACTTTTACTTAAGTACTTCTGAGTACTTCTCCCACCTTACACGTCATTGGGGCAACAAAACTCTGAGTTAAGGAAGTTGAAAACGGTGCATTTCTCCGTATGAATATGATGCCTTTTGGCCAGCTGGTGGACAGATTGCTCGTGTTTCCGAGAAAATACTTAATGGCAAACGAGCATTGACCACATCGAGCTCTGTAGATTAGATTGTCACTTTTGAACTGTAGATTAGATTGTCACTTTTGAACGCTATGTTCACCGGCGGATCTCTGTGTGCACAGTGCTGCAGCGAGTCTGTGAGTGAGATGCCCTGCCCCCCACACAGACGGGAGAGAAAGAGAGATCTCCGCACCGAACACGTTAGATGTCAAGGGAGATATATGTCTCATCATACTTTGTTGATTTTGGCATTATAGCTGAAAGACTTGTCGTGGGCCCGTCCACTTTTCTTGTGTCAATTTGATTTTTTTTACGAGCAAACAATGTTTGTTTACAACTTCTTCCCAAGCTTCACGCGCCCCCAAGGCTGGGAACCACTGGTCTAGCTGAATCCCCTCTCGCAGCTGTGTGTCTGTGTATTATTATTATTTTGTATTTATTTATTTATTTGACAGGGACAGTGCACATTGATTGACATTTCTGTAAATGCGCCAGAGTTAGCCAACAGGCTATTTTTCATCTGCAGTCCCTGGACAGATGTTGAAAGTCATCCTAAAAAAAAAAAATGTCACTTCAAATGACAGGTAAATACAATCAGTAAATCCACATTCAACATAGATGCTTATATTATGATAAAAGCATATATAAAAACAAAACTAAAATACATATTCACAAAGCAGACAGATAGCAACAGGTCAAGGCACATGTGAACAAACAGAGCGTAGTAGGTTCAGATTGTGTCAGTGTTGACAGAGCTGATTTTCCACTAACCATGTTCAGCATGATGTCTGCAGGAGGCACTTAGAGTAAAGTTGTTATATATAATACATATAATGGCACTGTTCTAGTGGTAAACACTTAAGAAAGATCAAGCTTTGTGCTGTATCAGACACAATGTGCGGAGTGTTTTGGAAGTAATATGGTCTGTGTTTACATTAGCAAGCATGCTAACACAGAAAATATGTGTAACGTAATGTCCTTGCGGTAAACCCTGCGAGAGAGAAAGGTTTGAGCTCCATACTGTTTCAGAAATAATGCTTGAAGTGGTTTGGAACATAATATGGCATTTAATCACGGCAGCGTTTAGCTGAGTTTCTCCTGGTAGAAAACTCTCTTAGCAGGGGAAAGCTGCGTGACGCTACAAAGGGGCGTGGCTAGCAGCAGCTGTTCAGAATCAGCCTTTGTGGAACAGGGCTGGGAAAGAGGGGTATTTTGAGCAAAACACTTCACAGACATGTTTTGTATAGGTATGGCCCTACAATATATTTTTAGTATTACCATTCTATAGGCGTAGTGTAGCTGTGAACGATCCAATACAATTCATTGTTTACATTGCAGCTCGTGCTAAACCAGAAGAAAAACCCTTTTTCATTTCTAACTGGAAGTGGAAAGGGGCTGGGCTACATAAGGTGAATTGAGCCAACAAAAATACACAATGGGATGGACTAAGAAAGATAATATTAAAGTAAAAAACAAAGGCATTAATTAGGGCTGCAAAATGTCTCCCATTGTAATGGTGATTAGATGTTTAAATGCTAACACTTAAGAGTTTGTTCTGACTGTGTGTTTCCTGTTTCCTGCAGACGTCCAGCAGCTGGTGGTGGTTAAAGAAGAGCTTCTCCCCGACCAGCAGGAGTGGAGCACCTGTCTGGACCAGGAGGACCCAGAGCCCCCCCCACACATTAAGCAGGAACAGGAGGAACTCAGGATCAGTCAGGAGGGAGAGCAGCTTCAGGAGCTGGAGGAGGCTGATATCACCAAGTCCACTTTCACTCCTGTCCCTGTGAAGAGTGAAGATGATGAAGAGAAACCTCAGTCCTCACAGCCTCATCAAAGACAAACTGAACACATGGAAACAGAAGCTGATGGAGATGACTGTGGAGGACCAGAACCAGCCAGGAACTCAGATCCAGAGAGCAGTTTACAACCAAAGACTGAGGACGACACTGAAGACTCTTCTGAACCTGACACTGAAGACTCTTATGAACCTGACACTGGAGACTCTTCTGAACCTGACACTGGAGACTCTTCTGAACCTGACACTGAACACAGTGCTGATTGGAAGGAGACCAGAGAACCTGCACCAGGCTCAAACTCACTGAAAAATAGACATGAATCTGTCAGTGATCCACGACGTAGTGCTGAAAAGAAACCACTCAGCTGCTCAGTCTGTAAGAAAGCTTTTTCACTGAGTGGAAATTTAAAGGCACACATGAGAGTCCACACAGGAGAGAAACCCTTTAGCTGCTCAGTTTGTACGAAAGCTTTTTCAATGAGTGGAAGTTTAAAGGTACACATGAGAATCCACACAGGAGAGAAAGCCTTTAGCTGCTCAGTCTGTAGAAAGCTTTTTCACTGAGTGGAAGTTTAAAGGAACACATGAGAATCCACACAGGAGAGAAACCCTTTAGCTGCTCAGTTTGTACGAAAACTTTTTCACTGAGTGGAAATTTAAAGGTACACATGAGAATCCACACAGGAGAGAAAGCCTTTAGCTGCTCAGTCTGTACGACAACTTTTTCACTGAGTGGAAGTTTAAAGGCACACATGAGAATCCACACAGGAGAGAAAGCCTTTAGCTGCTCAGTTTGTACGAAAGCTTTTTCACGGAGTGGAAGTTTAAAGGAACACATGAGAATCCACACAGGAGAGAAACCCTTTAGCTGCTCAGTCTGTACGAAAGCTTTTTCACTGAGTGGAAATTTAAAGGCACACATGAGAGTCCACACAGGAGAGAAAGCACACAGCTGCTCAGTCTGTACGACAGCTTTTTCACAGAGTGGAAATTTAAAGGAACACTTGAGAGTCCACACAGGAGAGAAAGCCTTTAGCTGCTCAGTTTGTGAGAAAGCTTTTTCACAGAGTGGAAGTTTAAAAAAAAACACATGAGAGTCCAAACATGAGTCCACATACAGCTGCAATGTTTGTGACAACATGTTGAAATGTCATAGTCTTGTCAATAGACACAAGTGTGTTGGGTGTCAGTCCTCACAGCTTAATAAAATTCAACTGAGGATAACGGAGAGGCAGAGCCTCCAACCAGCAGCTCAGCTGAACACATGGAAACAGAAGCTGATGGAGAGGACAATGAATAAGTCTTATGACAGTTCACACATGAGAGAAATGTGTCTGACTGGATTAACATTGTTGCACAACATTCATATAAGACTTAAATGAACTCCATCTTTATCAACACAAGTGGACAATATGTTTAATGTTTTATTTTGGATTGAGGGCTCCAAGTTTCCATATAGAGATATAGGATGATTTGATGTATTGTTCTTTATTTCTAAATGTTTGGTATCATTGCTATCCTGTTAATGAGCCCTGTTTTACATAAATGTACCTGTTATCGGATTGTTTTTGCTTCTGTAACTGTAAGGGAATACATTTTCCTATCTTGTATCCTGATGACCTAATGCCGTTACATGTAATACGTTACTCCCTTAGCCTGATTTCACCCACCTGCAACCGATTCTTGAATAATCACAAATGTTCATTTCTTCGACCCCTTGACTCGACTATTTCTTGTTTAATAATCGTTACATCTCCTCAGGACCAAGTTCCCGTGTCCTGCCTTTCACCTGCTGATCACCCACTGCTCATTTAAGGTGAACTCACCTTTACAAGGGACCAGCTAGTCTTAGTGTCTTAATGCAAACGTTTTGTAAAATGATGCTAGACCAACAACGTGCTGTTGTGTGCTCTCTGCAGGACGGCGTCTGTACTCAAAGATTGTTGATGAAATGAGAGCTTCGCTCTGTTTTTGTTGTCCAAACTACGCCAACAGAGCGATACGTCTTCTTTCCAGCAGGTGGCATAAATGTTACATCATCCAGTTCAACTGTCATCCACATATTAATGATTCAAAACAGCAATGTGTGAGATATGGCTAGTAATTGACTATTTCAACAGAATGTGAAGAGGTTTCAGTCTTGAGGCCATGTCCAATATGTTTATGTTTTGTTTGATTAAATCTACTGAAATGAGCATTCAATGACTCAATTATTCTTAATTACTGTCATTACATCATGGGTTTGCATTGCAATATTAGAACGCATCAAACCCAACTTTATTTCTTCTAAGTTTCATTGTTTAGAAGTCCGCTGTGTTTCATCCAAGCTTCCACTTCGTGCTCCGATAATGCTGAAAGTATCTGTTGTATGCTTTACCTGCTCCATTAACACAAGTGTAATTCACTGGACAGAGACAAGAGATAGTGGATGGATCCAGAGGAGAACCAGAAGATAGTCCGTATAGAGCCTTCAGGTTCTGAAAATGATCAGGGATAGAGCTAGAAGATAGCCAGTACAAAGCCAAGAAAGACCCAGTAGAAAGACAGGAAGGAGCCAAAAGAGTTTGTATTTTTTAATATTCAAGCTCTTCTCTTAAGATATTAGAACTTCCTATCTCAACATGTATCCTTTTATTCCAATTAAAAAAACATACATTTTTGCTGCCAATTATTGAGATTGTTTCACAGCTTTATCTTAAATATTTAGACTTGTTTCTTTACATATAGATTCCATAGGATGAACAGCACGATCCACTCTGCTGGATTCTGCCCAAATCTGCTCCAAATGCATGCAAACATCTCACTGTATCCATACTCCTGCAGTTGTTCTGGATTCATAGTGAAGTGTATCAGATGTTCTGCACTGTTATTATGTATTTCATATAAAGTGAAATACCCATAAAGAAATTCAGAAAAGAAAAGAGACTCACTAAAGGAAAAGGTTCTGAACCAGTGAGAGTTCTTCATTTGCACATAAACATGATCAAATCAAGTGACCAGATGGGGTCGCCCTCTGCACACATTTAACGCTTTGCATTTTATTGATTTATTTTGCCTTTTATTCCACACTGCAAGTCTGACATTTATTAATGAGACGACTGGAAGTTACCCTGCAGATTTAAACACTTATAAACACATTGTTGGTCATAATCCAGGCTCTATGTTCACATAGAGAAGGATATTACAGTGTTTTGGGGCCTATGTCGGTTCAAAGCCAGCGGAAGGGTGTATTAGTCTGGGGAATAACTCATAATAAAGTTATAAATTAACAAGAAAGAAACTGTGATAGTGTTTGAAGCTTGTTCTCCCCCAGCTCTCCTACGTGATGTCCGGCTGGCGTTACTTCGTCTGCCCGGTGGAGTTCAACAACCACTACAACCGGTTCCAGGTGGACTGCGAGCCGTCAGAGCTTTTCCAGCTGCAGGACTACGCCCTGCCCTCCGTCCTGGAGTCCTTCACCGGATGGGTAAGACCCTCCTGACCTTCATCTGTCTTTCCTGTTTTCTGGCATCACAAGTCATATAAACATTCATGTAACTATGAAACAATAAAATCACTATATTGCAAATCCTGTATGCCAAAACCAAGAGGGATCCGTAATATTTGTAGAATAATGTATTTGTGTCGCAACCTTTCAAACACTTTGGAAGTGGACAATGCCAAACCGATATAATACAGCATCTCTGTAAAGCTATAGAAAATATAGACGGTTTATTCCTAACAGGTCAAACATTACACATTTCAAACTCAAAGCTCATTACATTGATGTCAGGACCTAGCCGGTAGTTTTAATTGTGTCAGCTATGTTATTTAGTTGTAATCCTGTGTTACTCATTAAGTAAAGTTAAAATATATCTAAATGTTGTTTCTAGAGTATATTAACAGAACCGAAGTCCCGTTTAACACCAGGTTTTTATCATACGTTTCAACCTCATTATATTTTTCTGATACTAAAAGCCTGGGGATGCAAGTCCTATTTTAGCCAAAGCACTAGTAACTAGTTTAGTTTGATTGAACTGCTGGTCTCTGTTTCAGTCTGACACATGTTCCTTGTCTCCGCAGACCACGGTGCGTCTGTATCCGTTCCAGATCCACAGCATCGCTCTCTCCTCCTTCGCCTCCATCATGGGACCCTTTGGAGGATTCTTCGCCAGCGGCTTCAAGAGAGCCTTCAAGATCAAAGTAGGGATTTTGACACGTTTGTTTACTTCAAAACACTCCAACTATCCCTTTTAATGTCTGTTGTCTTTGCTCCATTTATATTATACGCATAGCAGCAGTCTGATCACATGTACTGTTGTCTGTTCTTCCAGGATTTTGCCAACACGATCCCGGGTCACGGTGGCATTATGGACCGGTTCGACTGCCAGTACCTCTTGGCCACATGTGTTTACGTCTACATTGCCAGCTTCATCAGGTAAACACAGCTAGGTTTGTTCATATGTTTATAACCTAATTAGCAATGTACAGTGACGGTGAAGGAATTCATCATCAAAGTTAGTGGTTATTTTTTTTATTTCCGACTGTTAGAGAAAGCATTTTATTTCTTGAAGAAAACAAACTGTTAGTTGAACATTAAATTAGCTAGCTTTCTAATAACATTAAAGAGTTATCTCTGTCTCTTGAGTTGTTTTATGTCTTCCTCTGATCTGAATAAATATACAAACATGAAACTAAAGTATGAAAACTGAATTTTGTTTGAGACTTTTCAGTATTGGTCAATATCGCTGTAGGGTGCCTTTGAGACTTCATGATTACTGAAAAAAAGATTTTAAATGTAACTTCATATTGAGTTCACTATGTAGATCAGGCTGTAAACATGCCGTGTAGTCAAGCTCCAGCACCTTTCATGAATGAACTCAAAGCAGATAAAGCACGTGGTTCCAGCTTGAACCCTCAGAAAAGGAGCCCTCAAATGTAACATGTTCATGTTTTTTGTTTCAAATATTTGTATTGAGAAGAAGCATACAAGTGTAAGCAATAGTACAGACTTCTTTGGGGTGGAAATCATGCTTCCCTTTTTCAACATAGAAGACAAACAGAACAGCCAACAAGAAATAATAAAGAAAAAACATAGCATGACAGGAATACCATACTTAATGACATACATAGTCATAGTGGGAAAGAACATACAACATAGTATATATAATACAAATAAATAAATGAACTTAAAGGTTATGTTCATGTTTTTTGTATTTATTCTTCTACCGCCCATCAATTTATTTGGGATCGATGGTGAGATTTGATGGTTATAATCTTAGTAATTTCCCTCCCTAATGATCTCCCCTCTCCTCTCAGGGGCCCGAACCCCAGCAAGGTGATTCAGCAGCTCCTGGCGCTGCGCAGCGACCAGCAGCTCCACATCTTCATCTCCCTGAAGACACACCTGACGGAGAAGGGTTTCCTGCCGGCGGTGGCGGCGTCATGGCCTAGAGAGAATGTTAAGTCCACCCCCTGCCCACACCCCCCGTCAAATTGTCCCACCCACATTGAGGATGCTCCCTACGCCCATGCTTATGAGTGAGTGTTTTTAGCAGAGCCATATAATGTCCTTGTGATTCTGTTGATTATTAACTGTCTGTATTATGTTGCAGCTCAGCTGATTTTGAATTGATGGCAAAGGGAGAGGGACCTAAGTGAGAGTGAAAACACAAGGTAAGTTTAAAATAGGTCAGCAGTTTCCCATCCTATAGGTTGCTATATAGATGTATCTAAGCCTTTCTCCTGTCTTTGTCTCCCTCTCTCAGCACAAGAACCCCAGGGGGATTCAATGGAGCCTGAAGACCTGCAATGAGACCCTCACCCTGAGCCTGAGTCTCATCTCCCAGAGTTTTGCAAGCCTCTCCCTGTTCCTTCTTTTTATTAAACAGACATTAAGCTTCCCAATGGTGTGGTCTTCGTTTTGTGAAAAATATGATTACCTCACATGTTTTGTTGCTGTTGTTGTCTTTTGTGAAAGTTAAACTGCTCCTGCTGACTTGAGCCAGCCATTCTTTCCTCCTCTCTGTGTCAGTGGGGAAACCGTACATTCGTACTCCTTTCTCTGAGCGATTGGAGCATCCCCAGGCAGCACAGCAAACCATGGGGGAGACGATATGCCAGGACAACACGGAGGAAAAGGCACAGACAAACTGCATGAGATGCTATTCAATGTTTATTGAATTCCATTTATTTACATTGATGTTCCTAAAACAACACATTTAACATCATCATCATCATCATCATCATCATCATCATCATCATCATCATCATCATCATGCTGCTGCTGCTGCTGCTGCTAGTCCTTTGACTCATTGTGCTGTCAGTTGACAATCATTGATAGGCACCTGTCGGTCTCCTGTCCTTTCTGAAAGTCATAAAGATTACATGAGTCATTTAGATTACTTATGTCCTCAATTACCATGGGATTACTGAAACCACCATGAATGAAAGAAATGGTAGAAATTAATCTAATCAGATTTTTGAAACCTTCCTTCCCATCCCCTCCCTCTAAATATATCAATAAACATCAGGATGTGATGCTTCTGACTACCATACAAGTTTAAGAAGATAATATTTGTTTTAAAGAATTCAAAGCAATAAACAACAGCAACAGGCTCTGTAACCAAGGCAACGTTAGCCTAACATGTATATCTTAACAAGGCAGGTAAAATAGCTGTTCACACTATCTATGTATATTTTCTACTTTTTGTAATGCTATTTTATTTCTATTTAAGATGTTTACATTTTCGATTGTTTAATTCTAGTCTTTTAACTGTAATGTACAATGCCTTGTCTTTTGCTGCTGCAGCGCAAACATTTCCCCAATTGGTATCAATAAAGTACTTCTTATTTTTATCTTAATCCTCAAATATTAGCGAATTTTACTTTTTTCTTTTAAACATTGATGTAACTACATACACATATCGATATGTTGTGTAAATATTGCAAATCAAAACCTTTATTGACCACTAATTACCAAAAATGGCATTTCTATCTCCTGCTATAAATGCATTCAAATGGCCCGCCACGAACTTCCGGGAACTTTCTGAGTCTCTCTGAACCACGTGACGATCAAGCATTTTGGACTTCCGCTGTCGCAACTCTTCTATTATACGGCTCTGGCGCACTCGAGCTGGTTTCTCCAAAATTACCTACCCCACCTTTAAGCTTGCCTGAAAGACTCTATAAGGGGAAAAATACCGTCAACACATACTCTTATTACGTCATCACAGACAGCCAATCAAAGCTGACGCCAGCCACGCTCTGCTCGCTGCCTGGACCAATGAAACGTCTGTGCTGCTGGTTGCTAAGAGACAGCGTTAGAAGAAGATATTTACATTGACAACAGACGGCTAAAAACGAAAAAGAAGAGCTAATTTGGCGGCTTTAATGTCACTAAATAGTTATTATAACTTGTTCGGAAGGTGTCTGCAGTGATGGTGAAGCTCAGGGCGAAATGTCTGCTTGTCGG